>JASCZW010013318.1:0-25995 GCA_034211315.2 Aedes japonicus
AATATAACTATGAAATTTTTTGACCGTAAGTGTCAAAATATATTGTCATGCATTTTTATTTATTTTCTATCATTCGAAAATAATGCAGTGATTTTACAAATATTTTATTAAACTAAACAAAAGATAACCAGAAATCAGAAAAAAATTAGTAACTTCCATTTAATTCCCACTACCTTTGCTTATCTTCGACAGATACGCGTATTTCGTCTACAATGTGTAGACTTCAGTGTCTCTTACTAATAACTCGACTTACTAGTTATTAGTACGAGACACTGAAGAAGTCTGCACATTGTAGACGAAATATGCGTATCTGTCGAAGATAAGCAAAAGGTAGTTGGAATCAAATGGAAGTTACTAATTTTTCTTCTAATTTCTAGTTACAGGTATTCCACTAAACAGCACAAACCCTCTAGGATTCAAACAAAAGATATTGATTTACTACAACATTTTCATATACATATGATTTTGAAAACAGAATATAACACACAAAAAATACAAAAAGCTAATTAAAATTGAGCGCGATTTTTTGAAGTTAACATCATAGGTTTCACCATAAATTTAATCTGCACAACAAATATTGATGATATTTCTTGAAAATCAACATTGTACTTCAATATAATAATAAAAAAATAATACTTTCTATCGATGGCTATGAACTGTGATAAATAATTTGGTGATATCATCGCAACTATATTGTAACTACTTGAATATTAATGGCAACAAAGCCAATCGAGTCAAGATTAGTCCGCAGGATTTCAGGATAACTAATTAGTAAACCTATTTAATGATAATTTCATAGTTGCTGTGTAACATCTATAGTAACGATTACATTTACGTTGTAATAACCTGTTTCTAACATTGTATTGTTCCATATTGATTACTCAGTAACTTGTATTGTAACATTTGATAGTTACACGTTTTGCGCTTTTTGGTTAGCACAGCTCGTCACATAGAGAGCGACGGTAATTTTGATTTCACAAATAAATTTGTTACATATCAATCGCTGCGGCTTCAATGTAACAACATGTGCTACTTGGGTCAGCACAAGACCAAATAACGTGATCTGCGTCCTGATAGCCTTGTCCACACTCACAGAGATTGCTGTCGCTCAGCCCAACCCGGTATAAATGAGCGTTCAAAGAATAATGATTGGACATGAGGCGGGACATGACACGAATAAAGTCTCGACCCACATCCATTCCCCTAAACCAAGATTTCTTCGACATCTTTGGGATGATAGAATGTTGCCATCGCCCCAAATCTCCTTTATTCCATTTATACTGCCAGCTGACAAGTGACTGTTGACAAAAAATAGGAAAAAATTCGTTGAAGGCGATTTGTCGATCACAAATATCGCCTTCCATAGCGCCCACCTTTGCAAGCGAGTCCGCTTTCTCATTGCCCAGAATTGAACAATGACGTGCCCATCTCTTATAACAACAAGAATATTACATTGCCAGTGCTCTTTATCGAGACTATGCCTTCTATCCTCATTTTGAGAATGGACTTCTGGTCCAAGTTTGGCGTTAAAGCAACCAAACTCCGCAACGGCCAACATTGGCACCAAAGCATCGATGATTGAATCTTTATCAACTGTGGCGCCCAATTGATACACTGAAAATTTATTTTCGTAGAGTAGCTTCCACGCGTTTCGTAAACATGGATTTTGTACATAGAACAAATGTCTCGTGTATTGTATGAAACATTCATAATGCATTTCATCTGGTGAAATGAAATCATTACACCTCTTTGTAGAATGCACGAAATGAACTTCGTGATGACCAGCCAATTGCTTCTTCTTTTTTATACCGCACTCATGCACGATGTTGTTTCTGCTGGTATGGGCAGAAATAGTTTATCTATCCCAAAATAAAAATCAAACCTCTGTCGTGAGCTATAACTTCATACTCATTAATCAAGATTGTTCTCAGGAGTCAGCGTGGCATAGTGAGATCAATCACGGATTTAGAATCGGCACTCTTCAAATATTCAGGTTCGAACCCCTATGTCTGAAACAATAAAAAAAAACGCTGGAAAATTCCACGTGCTTGCGCTTTTTTTGTCAATTACATTTTGAGTCGATAAAGTAGATCTGTCAGTCCTTCATGCAACCACCAGAGAGACGTTTCTTTTTAATTTGTGACAGCATATTCGTAGCTCTTTGCATTGTGTCCGTACAATGTACGAATGTTCTTTCTGTGTTAACAAAAGCTTCGTGCTTTTGACAGTTGCGCGTGCAATTAATTACGAATGTATCTTCATAAAAAGAACAAATCAGTTTCGTTGCTGAAAACAACGAATGGATTAGTGAGTATTACTATCGATTTTGTTATATAAACTAAAATTAACTTTCAGTGTAAATATTGGCGTACAGCAATTCAATAAGGTGGATACAACAACGGAACAAAACTTTATGAAAGGTGGGAAACGTTAAGTCCTTCATTTCGCATTTGGAAAATCGGAAGTCTAATAAAATAATTTTGCTGTGTTTTGTAGACGATGAACTTCAAAAAGAAACAAAGATTGATATAGAAGGAGATGTTCGCTCATCACCATGAGGCACCAAGAGTGAACATTAATGTTTTTGGCTAGAATGAAAGATGTGAAGAGAATGTGTTGAAAGTTCCGTCAGTGTGCGGCAGGCTGGAAATAGAACAGATGTTTTTATTTAGGAAAATTGAGCAAAAGGGCATGTATCCAGTGGTACTCGAACCATAGACGTCAATTTTTGCCTAACATCCCACTGCGGGGTTTTTCAGTAGTTTTAATTTCTTGGCAAGATCGCGTACCGATAAGCTGTATAGGAAGCTTCCCGGACAAAATTTCAATAAAACCACTCATGGAAGAGATGTCCCTAGGGGGCTAATCCTTAACCACGTAGACCGAAATTTGACACTTTCAAACACCCCCTCCCTCCTCGTAGACTTCTTCCAACCAACCTCGCTTGGTTGCTCTATCTGCAAATTGTGCACGCGAATTGAAAGGTTAGAATAGGTCACTGAGTTGTTTGAACATCATGGAATATCTTGAATAATGTGAGTTATTTTGAAAGTGCGTATGAAAATATTTGAATATTCCAATCGCTGCTTAGGCTACTCGATAATAGAAGTGTATGTTAAAGAGCTGTGAAATGATACATTATTTGTATAGTCCCCATGCGCTATCAGAGTTACCCGCATTATGGAACATAGTCCGATTGTCAGTAATTCTGATTACACGAATGACACGAGGAATGAAAATCGCTTCAAGAGTGTCGACTTGGGTAAATTGAACTCAATATTAGGTACTTTTCCCTCTGTGTGTTATCAACTATATTTTTTCGTAGCACGTTTTGAATTGTATGCACAGACCGACAGGCTATGTATTCCATGATTACCCGAGTATTTCCCAAAACATCAATTTGAAAAAGGTTTATATTTGTTTATATAATAAATGTATTATAAATGTATTATAAACGTATTGCAAAATATTTCAACTCCGGGGCGGTTTGGATCTCTCGTATCACTCTGACTTACGGTCAAGCTAAAAATACTGCTGCAAATGATTAATACTTTATTATTGTTTTTTGAAAACATGGTTCCATTAATTTATAAAACATGAACAGAACAAGCTTTTATGGTTAATTCTTAATACTGTTGAAATAACATTACGTTTTTTTTTTTCATGACGATGAATTTGTTAGATTTTTTTACAGAAATCTTTAAAATTTTACCACATTCTCAACAGCTGAACGTTCGGTAATCCGATTTTACGGATTTCAGTTTTTTTTTACCGAAAACCGGTAAATTTTTTACAGATATCTGTAAAATTTCACCGAAATCCGTAAATTACCGAACGTTCAGTTGTTGAGAGTTCGGTAAAACTTTACAGATTTCTGTAAAATAATCTAAGTGTGTAAGATTGTGGTTTCACTGCTAACGGGAAGCAAATTATATATACTCAGAGTTGACTCTTCAACAATCGAAGTTGACTTAGCAAAGAAGCTACAAACCTATCACGCCATGGAGTTCAAATCGTAACGAAGGCGATGTTATATTTTTGTACGAGGATATTTTTTTTTCCTTTTTATGTTTTATAAGGCTTAACTTTTTGCACTTTTTACGTCATATTAAAGTTTGAAATATACTTTTATATACTTATATTGATAAACTGTTATTGTCATTAGGGAGTTCCTTCAACTTGTTAAATACAATCTGTGTTGCTTGGGTACAAACCAGATTTCATGACTCAGATTGGTTTACAATTGCAATGAAACTTACTTTGGCAAAACAAGCACGTTGTCAAATTTCATTCAAGGTCTAAACAATTGTTTTAATCCTGGGAGTACAACGTCCAAGTGTATGAATATCTAGAGAGAAAAAAAAACAGAATTCTACGTAGACTGGTATTCCCTCCCCTATCGTAGGCAAATGAAGACTTTTTCGAAACCCCATCCTCCCCCTGAATTTTCTTCGTGGTTTATGAACAGTCCCTAGCAAGTTCAAATTCGTTTTTGCCGATAAATCCGCAAGAAAGCTTCTGATTTGGCAAGGTAGACATTTGGCAAGGTTTGTAGACTACTACAAGACTACTCCACCCAATTGAGAAATACTGGGCAGTTGTCAAGCAGAAGTTGAAGAAAAGTGGAAAGGTGACTCGAGATGCAACAGAGATGAAACAATGGTAGAACAAAACGGCCAAAAGGTTAGCCAACAGAGTGTCCAAAAAATGATGAGTGGCATTCGAAGAAAAGTTCGAGATTACATCAAAACCAAATCGGAATATTCTTTTCGCTATGTTTAGTTTGAAGTGCGATGAATGGCCTTTGTTTAAGGTACTCAACAGTTTTATGTGATTAAGATTGTTTCTAGATTGTTTTGCGTCCAGATATTAAGTGACTCAAGCTTTGCGTGTCACTTCTTGTTAATTCATTAGAAAGGTTGAATGTGCAGCGAAGATAGTTTGTTATTCAATTTGTTCCATAATGAGACTATAAACAAATCATGTTTTTGACATTTCAAAATAAATAATATTGTATACACAATTTAACAATATATAAGTTAGAAACCAGAGTTTTTGGTTTTTCTTTTTCAAAAAAGGAACTACCCCAAGTAGCACACTACGATCATAATTAGTTGTAGTAACTTGATTATGACTTAGAAAGTCATTTTTATGTTTTTTCAACTTAATGGCAACAAGTGTGCTACTAGGGGTGTAGCTTCATCTAACTTCCAAAACGAACTGAATTGACTTCAACAAATTAATTTCGATTACAAACGAGGTTCAGAAATATAAAGCTACATTAAGTTATTTACTCAAACTTGCTTTTCATGTAATATATCTTTGTTCAATTGCCTGAATGAAGAATGCTGACGTACCGATATGACGACATACATCGGCTGGTTAACAGCATTTTAGTGAATACTCTTGTTGTTCTTGGTGGTGGTGAACTGTGTTCTTAACTTAAATGAATTATGAATTTTCCAATAAAATGTAGACTTTTCATTCCTCTTTTGATTTGTATAAGGTTTTTTATAAAGCTTACGATTCAAAATTGATGATCATGAATGCATCAATCTTTATGGGAAACCAGATAAACATCGCATACAATATTTCCTAATAATCCAGCATCGATCCGAAAATGAAAACGAATCTTTAAAACCTTTCAGCTAAAAACTAAAAACCCTGCAACCTTAATTTAATTTCAAATATACATTCCAAACACTTGTCAGCTTTCCCTTCGACAGAAAAACAAAACTAATAGACACCCAACCCACTAAATTAACATCGATTCCGGAGAACTTTGTGAACGCTGTAAACCACCGACCAACATCGAGGATCGAAAACTTTCCTAATAAGTCCTCCCACAGCACATTCAACATCCCAAGCTATAACGTTGTTAGCGGAAGATTCCCTCGAAAACTTCAACAGTTACTCGAACAACAGAGTGATGACTTCCCAACCCCAACCGACGTGTCGTGGCCTTCGACCTTAAACAAACTTTTATCGCCAGTTAACCAAAAATTACTAATTCCGCTTCAACTTCGCACGCCCCACCGGTTCCGGCAGAAACTGGCTCGGATCTTCAACCATGCTGACAACGACAACGATGGAGCTTAGCTCGAATCCATCAAAACACACACGCATCTACACACACACACCCTCGCACACTTTTCATAACCGCGAAATACTTCGTCCCTTCGAACTGGTAAATTCCACGTTGCCACAGTGATTCGCCTGTCCGCGCTTGAAGGGCCTTGACAATGACGACCCCTCCGCCATTCCTCCCGCCGTGCTGTCCTGCGAACGCAGTTCACTGTGTCGACAAGCCAACGGATGCCCCGAGAGCCCACCGAAGTAGGCCAGTAGCAGCAGCAGCAGCAGCCACTTGATGCAGGTCACGTCTTCGCCGTCCGTCGTCGTTATCGTCGCGGGGGCAGCTACTTTAGAGGATTCACTAGAACATGGAAAGCGTCCGCTTAGCTGCTCGGGTGGCACGCGACTGAATTCGGGAACTCACCTTCACACCGGCCTCAGTCGTGTTGTGCCGCAGGATGTGGCTTCGGTTCCGTTAAAATGAATCCCCCCTCATTCCGGGTTCATGATTTTGCGCAGAATCCTTCCGTGGGGAGCGCCCCTGGCGGGAAAGTCTGGGAAACCATGTAATCCATGCATCTTATTGCTTGCGTGGAAATCTCGTCACCCGCTCGAAACTTCCGCATACAGGACGTTGTCAGGAGTGAAAAATAGCTCGTTTATATTGATTTATTACAACAAGCTCCCGGCCGGCTCTTCCACCCTTTCTTGAGTGTAGTGGGAAGGGGATGATTTGAGAGGGGGGGATTGCAAACCAGGACCGCAACGCATGAGGTGGCAGTTTTAAATGGGAAAAGCATGACGTCGCCTACTGCGATGGTGGAGTGATGGTTTTACATGGATTGCTTCGTTGAGGCTTGTGTTATCCTTTTGGACGCTAACTTCCAAAAGGCCGTGAAAAGGAAAGGTCGGGCGTGCGCTGGGTTATACTGCTATTGGCAGCTGTTTGTGCTTTGCCTAATGAAACTAAATAAAATATAACTGGGTTGCCCTTGGCCTTTTGTTTCGCTGGAAGATTAATCAGGCTAAGTCGAATATTTGCTTAGGCTAGGCACTTCGATTTATATAATTAGGAAAACTTGTTGGTATCTTCATGCATTATTAACACTGCAGCGGTCTATTGTCATGAGAATATATAATAGATAGATGTTGACACGCGTGTGTTTAAATATTTATTGCGTTCTGTTTCTTTAATTTGCTTTTCAAATCACAAGCGTTACCTATTATATTAATAGATGAACACGAAGACCCCTTGATGCGTTTTTTGGTTTCAGCACCAACACTTATCATTTGACCACAATAAATACGTTCACGTTTTGTTGACGTACATTTGACCGAAAACCTATAGAGGAATCCAACTTGAAAAAAGAAGAAGACACCGAGTGGTGATGAATCTGACAGCTCCCATGTTAAAGTGTAGGACGAAAATTTTAAAATGCTTCTAGAAAATTCAAATGAAATTCTAATTAAAAGCGGTTTGTTGTATGGGACACCAACTACTCGCTCGATGATGCCTTGAGCCTTTATATCTTGTAGGCGACGCCTCGCCCCTTCACAATATGCTGCCGAAACGTTATAGTAAGCGTTTTTCTCTGGCGGTACTGTTCTGTCAACGCTGAATTTAACGATCACTCCTGGAATCTTGAGAAAAATCACCGCATTACTGGAGTGGCAGTTGTTTACTGACAACCTGACCTCCAATAGCTTCATTTCCCAGGCCGTTGAGCGCCTGATCAAGGAACGACGACCTTCACCAACGACCCAACGATCTCTACCTCCGCTTGAAATGTGCATTTGATCTGCATCGGATTTGAGGACCCATAAGTCCGCAATTCTTGATTCTTCGGTGTGTGCATGACCTTCAGAACAACTAATTCCTGATGATATTGGTCATTCAAAAGATTCCAGTCCGAGCCACCGATGAAATTAACATCGGCCCCAGAGTCAATCAAGAAAACGTCATCGAGCGAAATAGCATTAATCTCCTAGATGAATAAGTGTAGTGTTAAAAAAAAATACAATTGACATTTTTGTAGTCGTTTATTCTCTTAAAGCAGTTCGTTTCAGGAGAGGGGTACTTTTATTTCTCTCCCGAGCAGGAGGGAATAGCTGACTAATAAAATAAGCATACCACGTTGAGTTATCATCCTGTAATTGGGTATCAATTAGTTATTTAGACTTTCCTTGCAATAACTACTGAATACATCAGTGAGGTATATTACCTCATGAAGGTATTACTCAGGAATTTTGATACTTTAAAGTAACGTTTGTTCAAATATCGAAAAGCATAAAAATACCATTCATCACATTTGTTTGAATTTATTTGAGCTTTGTTGCTTTAGTTTTTCTCGGCAATAATATGGACAAAGTTATACAGAGACTGCATTTCTGTTCCTGTTTATTTTACTCAGCCTGCGTTATCACTTTACATCTTGCAATAAACTTGAAAGTTTCATTTTCATGTTTGATTACCATGCTTATACATTGTTCAACTGAGTTGTCAATTTTTACTATTCTGAATACATCCCTTTCATAATATTTGCATAAATTATCAAATAAAAACTCAACGACGAGCTCTTTTCCTACGAAGTATGGGTTATTTTGTTTATCACTTAAAATGTTTTCAATACTATAAAATATCCCATTTTTATATACCCAAGAATCATCGTATTTATAATTTTGGCATGTTGATGTCATACAGAAATTGAGTCCGTTGAAATGAATTTTGTCAAGAATGCTGAATTCTGCGTCAACTATTCCATTTTCATATGTTACATTGAGATCCGTAGAAAACGAAAGCCGCCCATTGTATTTAACAACAGGGTGAGATTTGGTCCATAATGTTCGGATCCATGAATGAACGATGGAGTTCTCTGGTTCATCAGTCATGTGAACAAGCCTATTTAGCATTGGCGGAACTGGGCAATTAGTCTGGAGGGGGCCTGGAGGGGGCCTGCCCGAAGATTTTTTTTCGTATATAGGAATATTGAAAAGAGCGATGAAAGTAGCGTAATTGTTTAGGGCATGTCATTTTTATTGAAGAATCAGAACAGGTTGAATCCAATAATTAGATCTATGCTGTGCCTCAGTGAGTCGAGATGACTGAAGAGAATCGAGCAAAATTTTGATTGGTTTGCATTGCGCGTTTTAAATATATTCAATATTGTGTCGGTTGATACTGATTCAGTTCGAAAGTAACATCCATGGGTAATTTGAGGTTAAACTTAAGAATTGGATCGACTTTGATAGTATTCCAGGGCATTGAAATTCCATGGACATTTTTCGAATTTTTTGAAGATATGGAAAAAGCATATAAACAACTGCAGTATAGGCTAAATTAACAAATGCATCTACCGTTTCGAACTGTATTGAATTTATAAATTATCATGCACAGTCTTCAAAATGGCATCATACTGGCCATGTTATAAGGTTTGGCAAATATTTAGTTTTTAAATAATATAAAATTGAAAAAGTTATACAACAATGAATTGTTTGGAAAAATTATTCATTCTTATGAAATTTTTGTGTTTTGTAAAAGAAAATAAATGTTTTTAAAATTTTCTAATATGTTGGATCAGAGGTAATTTTGAAAACTGTGTTTTAATATTTATAAACTTAAGACAGTTTAAAAATCAGGTTACTTCTGAGCTGCTTTAAAAATTTCTGCTCAATTCATCTTTGAGTTGTGACATAGAAAATGTCAAATATGTCAATTTTGTATGTAAAACTTTAAATGTGTTTAATATTTTCGCCATCAATAACCCAAAATAGCCAACACAAATAACGCCAAAACAGAAGCTTTTGATTGAAAATCAAATCCTTTAAAGAAACTTTAAGAATAAATTTTCAACTGTTGTAAGAAATGTGAAGGGAATTTTGATAAAATTCCAAGGAAATATTGAAAAGCATTTTTAAATTATAATCTGAACTCTGTTTCTACTAAGTGAAAGCAGATGGGAATACCCTGGGAACACACAAGCTGTTACAATTCTTGAAAATTAAAAGAAAATCCGACGGGTCCAGCATTGCGATACTACTTAATTAAAATATTTTTTTTAATATTTGTAGAAAAGAATAGATCAATAATAGTTTTAACAGGTTAACAATATTTTCAATAAAAGTTAGCCTCATGTGAGGCAAGATTTCCCTATATTAATGAATAACATTTTACAAAAAAAGTCGAAGAAATGACTAAATTTAAAACTTTGATAAGCTTTTTATAACCAAATTCAGGAAATTTAAATACATGAAATATCATGAACAATGATGTTTAATTTTCATTGGTAGCGTGGTGAGCATAGTATGTACTGAGTTTTTTTTCTTGGTAGCTGATCAGCTTGTTGCAAGGCTGAACCCTTGCGCAACATTCCCTATTACTAGGACGAATACTATAGTTACACTAGCATATGTCAACCGCGTGAGCACCATTTGAAGTTTTAGATATTTTGTCTTCGTATTTTATAAAAGATGTAGAATTTCCCATGTTATAGTACCCATCCCTGCAATATTGCACCCATCAACTTTGAATCAATTTCTAATTAAAGATGTCTAAGTAGACTATTATATAATTATTTAGAACACTTGGAAACGCCGTTCAGAATACTGTCTATGTTGACAGTGCTGCAGTTTCCTCCAGCAATAACTCATAAATTACTATATGCATTTCATCATTACTGTGCTGTGAATAGTTCAATTATTACAATTACCTTTTGAGGATGACACACAGGCCCATAATGCAGTCTATGATAACTGAAATTTACCTGATGGTATGTTAACCTTACTTCTAAAACTACATTTTTGAAAATATTATCGTTAATGAATGAACTCCTATCTCCATATTTTACTTATTTACATTCGTTAGTTTCGATATTTCTAATCAATCTGGGGTATATATACTTTACTTAAATTTTCGTACAAGAAAAAATAATATTGTGAATTTTAAATGCGCTTTTAAACAAAATTAATTATTGTAAAACCTTCTTGAAAAATAAAATTAAAATACGTACACAGACAAGTGTTTCAAATCATATGTTTCAACCTAACAGGGTCAGAATTTTACGGTACCTATTATTTTAGTTAGCTTGACGTTTTAATATTAATAGAATTGAAACTAAGAGGGGAATATTTTTTCAAATACCTACTAAGTGAACAACAAAAACTAAATGGAATTGATAAATCAACTTTTACAAAAAACAACGCGATATACTAGTTTTGTGCACATGCCTGTGCATTTCTAAGTGGGCCCTCTACGTTCTAATTTCGATTTTGATCTGGTAAACTCTTGTACCCCGAACGATATCTAGGTTCATAGGCGTAGCCAGGAGAGGGCAGGTGGGGGCGACTGCCTCCCTGACTATGCAATCAAATTTAACCTTTGTGAAATGGATTCGAAACGCAATCATCTCCCGAAAAAATTGTCATTCCGGAAAATGGCCTCTGGGAAATTACCTCTTGGAAATTATCTCAGGAAAATAGCCTCTAGAAAATGGACTTTAAGAAATAGCATCTGAAAAATACGGGAAAGCAATAATTTACCGAAAAAAAACTAGGAAAAAGATTACCTCACGAAAATGGCGTCTTTTGAATGGGCTCTAAGAAGGGACATGGCCTTTTCCACGGAATAGTTTAAAACTAAATACCGATAGGCAATATTTTGGAATTTGGATAATGTCTATAGATCAAGAATCGATGATCAACATAATTTTGAAATCCAAGATGATTGAGCTTCTGATTGCCATACCTCCCTATTTTAATTCTGGCTATGGTTTACATAATATCTAGTTATGATTTGAGGCGGTTGAGTATATTTATCATCCTGAATCAATAAATTATTGAGTCATAAACTGAATTTAACCATTTATGGGTTGCATTATATCCGCTTATCATGTCGTTCGTTAGTAAACACCACGAAAAAAATTTAACAAAAACTAGCTTTTAACAGACGCAACAAACTCTCGAGCAATGTGGATTTAATGTTGATATATAAGAATTCTCATGGATCTAATTGTCGCAGGCCTATGACAAGGGCTACTTTTTCACGTAGACAACATCTCAGCAAGCTCAGCTGTCAAAATAATGTCAACATTGTAAGTTGTGTTTGTTATAGCTCGTTTACGTTTTGTCTGTTGTTGCTCGTTTTCGTTGTGCACGTCATACAAAGCAGAAAGATCGCTTTCTGTGGTGTTTTACATCAAAACAAACAACCAAAACAAATTATCATACTTCTATTTGACAGCTGACAGCGGGCCCAAATCAATTTGGGCCCAGGACATCCTGTCTACTGTCAATCACAGCTATTGATATAGGCTTGTCAATGGCCTGAATTGTCGTTAACTATGGTTTACACGGTGTTCAATAAGTTCGAATACAAGTTTTCATCATTGCATAGGTATGCGCCATGTACATATTCTGCATTGGTATTGGTGTCAGCTTTAGCTTCATTCATACGCTACCGAATGTGCGCGGTGTTGACATTCTGTTAGTTGTTGTTCGTTTGTTACGCGCGATGAAAGAGTATCGGGACTTCGTAATTAAGCGTTTTTTGAACGGTGAGCGACCCGGCGATATATTCCGGCTGCTGAAATCGCATGGGGTCAAGCGGAACTTTGTCTACACGACCATCAGGCGATACCGGGAGACGTCCTCGACCAATGACCGTGCGAGATCCGGTCGGCCGCGTTCAGCGAGGACGCCACGGGTCATCAAGATCGTGAGGGAGCGAATTCGGCGCAAAAGAACCGCTCAATCCGGAAAACGGCTGCAGATCTCAACGTTTCCATTGGAACCGCTCACACCATACTCATCTCAAGGACCTTGGTTTCAGGCCTTACAAAAAACGTAAGGTCCATGGCGTTTCGGAGGCTACCAGCAAAAGCGGTTGGATCGAGCTAAGAGGATCCTCTCTCGGCACGCTGGTCAGGAGTTTGTTTTTTCGGACGAGAAACTGTTCGTGCTGCAGCAGCCTGCTGATGTGCAAAAATGACCGGGTGTGGGCGCCATCGAGGGACAGCATTCCTGAATCCAATATAAACATCCCTCAGTCCCAAAGTGCCGCGTCGGTGATGGTTTGGGGGCAGTATGCAAACGTGGTAAGCTACCCTTGGTGTTTGTTGAAAAAACGTCAAAATCAACGCGGCGTACTACAAAACTGAGGTTTTGGAAAAGGTTGTTGCCCCAGTCTCCGAAGCCTCTACGGCGATGAGCACTACGTGTTCCAGCAGGACGGTGCACCAGCCCATACGGCAAATGTGGTTCAAGCCTGGTGTCGGGACAATTTAACCGACTTTCTGGACAAAACTTTGTGGCCTCCCAGCTCCCCGGACTTGAATCCTCTCGACTTTTTTGTTTGGTCCTATATGATGGCGAAGCTGAACGAATACAAGGTCAGCACTTTGGATCATTTCAAGACGGTAATTCTCAAAATCTGGGACGAAATGCCCATGCAGTCCGTGCGTGCCGCCTGCGACGCGTTCGAGAAACGTTTGAAGCTCGTTAAGGAGTACAAAGGGGGGGTCATTCCAAGAGAAATGTTGTAAACGTTCCTTGTAAACATAGCTTTCAATAACATAAATCCAAAAAATAAAAAAACATGTTTTCATTTTTTTAACAAATTTTGAAAGTGTATCCGAACTTATTGAACACCGTGTATATTGATATACCAACTTTATATCCTAAAAGGTACAGTGGAGTAAGTGAAAAGTGTGGGGAAGCGGGTATACACACGTTACTCCTACAGAAATAGTTACTCGTTCAAACTATTTCTGAAAGGTCGGTATCGTGATCGAAAGAATTTTTTTTTTCCATCCCAAACTCATGTTAAAATCCGTTTACTGAAACAGAAAACTAAAGAATCGAAAAGAAATTTCTGCAGCAGTATCCACCTGAAAAAAAGTATAAATAAAATTGGAATACGTAAGGTTTCCACTCAAACTAAAGGGAGCTGTCAATCTTATTTTCGGAAAAAATGTTCCGCTTGATTATTCCGTAAGTGAACGTGACAGTTCGTTCCATGCAGATTAATTGTCAAAATTCCGTACCCTCTCTATTTTTTGAGTCGATACTGGCCTGAAGGCAGCAAAGTGAAAAAAACTTAAACTGAGTGGCAAAAAATTGTAATATTCCGTAGAGATTATGAACAGTGTTTTATTTTAAATTAAAAATATATTCCGGAAAAATCCTGGGGGGGGCCTACAGAATTCTGGAGGGGGCCTGGCCCCCTAGGCACCCCCAGTAGGTACGCCAATGCTATTTAGACGATATTTACGCTCAATTTGTATGATTGGTTTGTTGTTCCCACTTCTAAATTTCAGTAACATGCCGTTGCCTAAAAGAGATTTAATTTTATGAATCTATGAATAATGCAGTTATATAAATATTAAGTCATATCTCAATAGAATTAATAACAATACCCAGACATTTTCAGTTTCACTTATCTTTATAAATCATCACTTCGTCCGTTGGAAATTGTTTTTTATTCTATTGAGTTGATGCTGTTTCCATAACGTTTAGTAATTAAAGAGCTCCCAGTGTTGAACATAACTACCTGATTCGTATGGATAAAGTGAACTGTTGTATAGTGCTCCTGTGTTACGAACCGTGAATGCCAGATGAGTCAACAAATGAATGTTGTATGTCATATTGTCTCTTCCATAATAAATTTCGAATTTGTTGACAAAGTCCTCTATGCGTTGCTCGCAGGTATTTATTGTGGAAGGTTTTAAACATGGATCAAGCAAAAGAAAGATGACCGATGAGAGTTCCATTATATGGCCCAAAAAGGGTTCCTTCAAAAATCCATATAAGCATGGGTAAATGTAATAAAGCAGAAAAGTTTCCCACTCATTAGCCTTATATTGCTTTTGTTCATCCAAAGACCTTGGATTTCTGGAAAAAAAGCTGGGCGGGCGGAAACTTCTGATTCGTTCGTTCATAGCTTGCAGTTGACGTCCAATATAATAGTCTTTCTTATGATTCTCTGTTCCGGTGAACAATCCTAACATCTGTTTGATTACTCCCAAGTTCACTGCATGCATATAATCAACTGGATATCCCGCAATCACATCAAATGTTTTCAGGAATGTAAACACAGATTTCCCATTAATGCCGTATAACTCACGTCCTGTGTGATTGAATTCATCCATCATATTACGAGTTGTTATGTCATTACGCATTTCCACGTTTCTGCAAGGATAACATCGTCCACTTCGAGTACTTCTAGTTTCTCCTGGGTGTAAACACAATGTACAGCCGTACTCCCCATTAAACTGCTTGTTACATTGCACTTTACAGCGAGCGACAGAATCCAAACAATTTTGCAATAGAATAACTTTGTATAGGTCACCTCCTATTGTCATTCCTTCTTGCAATTTTCGTAGCTCTAGACAAAAATATTTAAACAGTAAATTTGGATTCGGTTCTCCATTCGACAACCATAGACCTGCTACCATAAGATTAGACTTCTGGAAACGGATTGCTGGAGGCAAATTATTAAGTACACAAAATATGGGATAGAGAGGCTTTTTTGTCGTGGATTTGAAGGCTGCAGCTCCATCGGTATTGATGCTCAATGTAAGATGCTTAGTTGAATCGGTTTGCAAATACTTACAAGCATTTCTTCCACGGTTTATATCAGCGATTTCATCACGTTTAATGACTTGAGCGTATTTTTCTATATCATGTTGATATTTCATAAATGTTTCTCTTAATTGGGGTTCAATAGGAACAATCAGAAAAAAATCATTTCCAATACATCCACAAGTTAATTGGCAGAACTACTTACTCTTGTACCTTTTTAGATTCACATACATAACCTCAATATTTTCTATCCTTTTATACAGAAGACTGAACCGCAGCCGGGACCCTCGAACAAAAAACAACGGATGGTGGAAGAAATGCCAATACAGGTAAGGATGTATGTTAGCATGTGCGTAGATGTGTGCTTCAGAACCAATTATGCATTAATTTCAGCCAATGGATTTGAGTCAACGTGAACCTCTCTACAAAGATATGATTGTTAACCATGAGAATCTTATTGCAATAGAGGCCCAAATTGTGGACAATGATGCAATCGATTCGTTGGAAATAAGACAGCTGACTGACGAAACCTCGAATGTCAACCTCAGAGACCCACTTCAAAAGCCGCAAACAACCGATGAATTGCATGCGGAATGTGTTGATACACCTCAAGATTCGCTTGGGCAACGCGATGCACAGATCGAGACTTTGCAAAAACGAATTGCGGAACTGATAACCGAAAATACCATGTTGAAGGATAAAAACTCTAAATTAGACAGTCAAAATTGGAAACTACAGTGTAAAATAGTTCAAGATTCCAACAAGAGGACATTGTTCTCCACCGGTACTAATAAACCCGGTTATCCATCACCGGAATGGCTACTCAAGGCATCAAAAATTGCAAAAGACAGCGATTATTTATTCGTCAAGGAGTTGATGATGTATCTTTGGCCGAATGGAGTTGGTCGAGTCACTGTTACAGGACGAACTTCGAATAATCCAAGCGGTGGTAAAAAGTCGCTTGATAACACTGTAAATTTAACGGATGCATCCTCAGCAACAAAAGCAGCGAATCCATCGGATAAGCTAGATCCAGACAAGTTCAATTTCATCAAAGGTATGACTAAATTGATCATAAGTTGAGCAATGCATTACAAGATTTTCTTTTCGCAGCAAGTCTATTACAGCGACGAGAGATACTTGAAGATGACTATGGAGTGGCAGCTGAACTGTCTAACAAGACAGTTCAACACATTAACCGTGTGCTGTCGAACAACCCGTCTATGAAATGCACCTTCTGAAACCGTCTACTACTCACATCAGTAGATTGTGGCGTGGCCAATGGAAATGATATTATTTTTTTACAAGGCAAAAGTTGATTTTTCAATCTGTTTTAAGTTTTTTGTACCGAAGTGCATTTTATTTTCAACCCAAACGTGTTTTTTTTTAAATTTGATTTACAATATTAAAATTAGTTGATATACAATATTGAAATAAGCATCAAAATTAGTTTTGAGGGAAAAAATCACACCTTAATCAGACTAATCACTCATATTTTTTTTCCGGACCGTTATTTTAAGAAAACGAATAAAAACAATTTTTGTTTTAACAATGCGGTTTGATTGAAAATGAGAATTTGGGGGCAAAATATTAATCGGGATATAACTTTTTTTTACAAATACTTAAACGTGTTACTCGCTTGGTATTGAATACCTCTGAAATAGCAGGTTTTGTTATTCAAGCTATGATAAAAACTAATCATTGTTGAGGTATTGAAATACCTAATGCCATTATTTACTTGGTATTCGTAGAACATAGTTGAAGTATTATTTTTGGTATTTTACCTCTTAATCTGAGCTCATCGATACTTTACTGAGGTTTCAAAGTATTCAGTATTACATCCCTGATTTAGGTATCATTGAGCCATTTTCGTCTGCTCGGGTACTTATTACTACCAAACAAACGAATCATACGAATCATGCTCGGCGTCATTGAAATCATACATCAAATGTTATGTTCTGTATTCTCCGTACGCGGAGTAACAGGAACAGAAGCTTTGTACGTCGGACAGGATCAAGAGGTTGCGACAGTGATATAGAAATTTCAAAATTTTCTCGGGACCGTTGCCAGGCTTCCCACAGTTTGTTTGCCGGAACATCTTGCGGGTACGGGGGAATGGCGTCTGAATAACCGGTTGCTTGCAATGGTGCCTTCGAAAATCCCCATCCAGTTTCATCTTGTCCGATCGGATCTTTCCTTGATGAACTTTTGACGGAATCGGCTAGATCGAGCATCAATTTTTCCAAACGGTCGAGCCTGTCATTTACGGTCGAAGCCGTAGAACCATCTTTTTCCCTCTGCATGGTTATTGCGTTCGGATCCTCAACAGAAGACCACATAGTTTCGTAAGTCTCGCAGGGTACTTCTACCTCCTCATCACTTAAAAATTCCGTCGTTTCCACCACCTCGTTAGCTCCAAGCTGGGTGGAATTCAGGCCGTCAGAGAATCCGCCGAGCTCTGGTTCTTCTTAATTCATCTGTACGGCTGGCGCCCGAAAATAGGTACCGTTGGTGTTCATAGTTTTTAGTTTCTTTTTTTTCATCTGAAAAATCGTGGATGAAACGTAAAGATAAGTTTTCGTTTATCCTTTTTTTTAAATGAGTGGCTATTTAAGCCCGTTCACCCTCACAAGGATTTTTTTGGCGGTTAGATAATCACAAGCGACCTTCCGTAAAACGCTAAGGTTTTAAATTGGACTCCCGGCAACACTTCCATGAAATGTTCTCGATGCTAGTGCATGCTTATGCGAACTCCCGCCAACGCTAAGCTTGCTAATGATCACTGCACGCAAAAGCTATCCTCACTTTTTTCGTGCTGCTTATTCTCCGTTCTCAAAGGAGACGGAGAGAGTGGGGTTATGTTTCGCAAAGTGATCTATGCGGATTCCCGTCCACGCCAAAATATGTAAAAATGCAGACTCCCGTCAACGCTATCATTTGCAATGCGGACTCCGGTAAACGCCAAAACAATAATGCGGACTCTCGTCAACGCTATATTTACAAAGTCAACGCATGTAAAAAGGGGTTGAGGGTTTCCATTTTTCTTTTAGAAAATAGAAAACCTTGCTGCATATAAAAACTCCGGCTCCTGGCAGGATCGCCAATGTGTGGTTCCGCCGATGACACCGGCGGAAACATGGCTTAACGTTACCGCTACTCACCAACCTGCGTCCGCAACGTCCGATGGTCCAAGCATGAAAGAGGACGATTCAGCTACGCGGTCATGCTCGTGATGTGACTTCGGCTTACGTGTGAGTGCCGGCGCCGGGCTCATGTATGAGTGATGTTGCAGAGCTGTGTAGTGTATTCGTTTATAGGAACGTCTCACATCTCTATCTGCAAAGGGTGTGTGCTGTATACACACAACTCTCACACTCTCTTTCGTAGCAAGGTTAGAACATTGGCAGATATGGCGAGCACCGAGGGGAGCGACCCTTCAACTCCCCTCAAACATTACAAAATTAATGTGGGATAAAATCTTTGTAACGTGACGGCTCCACCTTCTTTCTTTTTGTACTTTGTTGAGTATCGTTCTCCTTGTTATCTGGATATTCTAGCTTTCTTAAGTGAGCGACGTTCCCTTGGAGTTCCTTGCCAGTAACCTGTGATCTAACTGTTGTAACACTTCTATGTTTCCTAACCACGGCATATTCCTCAGGAGCAAACGTCGTAACTAATTTATTATCTTTTTTCGTTCTCTTGACCAGTACACTATCACCAACATCAATGCCGCTATCCTGAGCTTTCCTCTTGTTATCTGCGTTAACCCTTCTGTCAACTCCGAAACCTACCTTCGATGGATAAGGAACCTTTCCCTTATCTTAGGCTCCAGAAGCCGACTTTCCTATCTGGGGTTTTGGTCGGTGACGAGCGGACGCGGCACTTTCGGAACGGTGGCAAGAAAAACATCTTCTTTACTAACACTATTTATTAAAACTAAATGAATTTGTTGAACAAGAATTTTAAAGGCAACCGATCACGCCGTGGCGATAGTGCGTACTGAATTTGATATCGTTCATCAGAGGTATCCATCCATCTACCGTGCTCTGATGATCGATAACAGTGACGTCACTCACCCGAGAGAATCAACGATCGGCTGGTCAGTGCGAGAGCCCGCCAGCTGATCATTGTACGTCTATTGTTGACCCACCATCCATAGCTTAAGGAAAACAAACACGATCGTAGGGATAAACATCATCCATCCAGTCGTAGTAGCCATGGTCTACAGCTGCAGCAGTGTATTGTCTGTCCATCGAACTATTGCCTCATCGAGAAGAACAATAACGTCTTGGTTGACTGTTGGCAGCAGCAGCAGAGTCGTATACTGGTGTGTTTAGGGGGTGAGGAGCCCAAACACTTTCCCTTTTCTTTCATGATCATGTCTCTATCACGAACTTCTTCATCTTCCACCTTCGTAAGCGGGCCTTAAGGTAGTTTGTTGCGAATTTGCCTACCAAACATCAGCTCTCCTGGAGATTTACCCGTTGTGGTATGATTTGTAGAAAGATACGTTGACAAATAACGCTCCTAGCTTCACTATTTTTTTTTTGTAGCTTGTGCTAACGTAAGAACTTAGTACTCCTATCTTCGCCGAGTTATTATGCTATTCTTAGCCTCTTAAGGGGGCACCTCATTTAGAACTTTCAAAAAATCGATTATTTTTATTTTTTGCTGTAACTGGATATACGGATATGCCAACAATCAATATGCCGGATATGCCAACAATCAATAAGTGATTTGAAATTGGTTCACTATTGTAGATGGTCCGAAGTACACCTTGAAGCCAGCACGTTGCTGTACATATTTGCGCCTTTGTTTTGATTTGCTGTGTTATTTTGACAGAATATTTGAGAGTGTGTTCGTGTGAGTTCATTATTAGGGCATCTTCAACGGCGATCCAAATCGAGGATTGGATTTATTTTTTTAGACCAAACGCAAAAACATCACTGCACCGGTGTTGTAAATTTTGCATTATACTGGATCTATTTTGCAACATTTTAAAACTGGTATATGTTTTGATCTATTCTTGCAGCAATTTGGAACAAGCAAAATACCGTTCCAAAATACTACACGCTAGTTGATAATACCAATTATTGAGTAAAATTACAGCTTTTACTAAACAATAACTCAATTTTATTGAGTATATTCTGAGGTATATTTGTGAGCCGAAAAGTAACCGTGTTTGCTGCGTGTGATGCTGGCGGTAAACAAAAAATTGGGTTGCTCGCCTCGTCTAGTTGCTCGCGGTGCTAGTGAATTGCCTTTTCGTTTCTATCCTAAAAACGAGTGCTTGTCTTAGTTTTTTTTTACAGCCACTGCATTTTCCGGAAAACTCTGACTAGATCGAAATGCGGAGGTTCCGAGATTCCGAATAGTATTTCGATTGCTGGGAAATGAAAAGTAATGAAGTTTTCAAAGTAAACACTCTGTTTATTATTGGTCATGATTAACACTTGTAAATAGCTCAAACATATAAATTTTGGAGAAGCCTCTAGTTGACTCTAGTTGTCACATAATGTCCAGGAACACCTTCCTTGGCATGCGGAAACGTAGAAAGTGCTTTTCGTTGTAGGTTTGCGTGTTGCTAAATAAGTCCTGGAAGAGCGTCTGATGACCGGATCGGAAATCACGGTCGGCGTTGGGGTGTCATCCATGATGTGACCCTCTCCGTTACGACTCTTGTTTACCCGCTGCCAAAGTACAAATCAGCATTATCTAATATAGTTTTAATGAAATGCATGCAATCACACACTCACCTTCAGCCAAACGAAAGTATTCCTTGTCGTCAGCTAACGACGCACTACTGGCATTAAAAGTTATTAGGTCAAACCAATCAATGCAAAATGTTTGTGAAAGATCTGCGATCTCTGAAAAAAAAAAGAAACTTCTGATCTCTGATGTTGAATTATAGACAGGATGAAAGGTGTTGGCGGGTTTAACAACAAGAAATACAACACCGGTGCGGGGAACGCAAAGTTGGTCTATTTTAGCTAGTTCTATTAAAGTTTCGCTGATGCAAATCAGGTATAAAGTTGATTGAAAAATAGACCGCCGTTGAAGATGCCCTTAGTCGCGCATTATTAAGCTTGGGACCGAGCTTGGGACCGTTGTACTAGTACTGACTGAGCCAAGAAAAAAATCGTATTTGTTCGGAACCTACTAATCTTAGGGTTAGCCTATGGATATACTATCTGAGAATGTAATCCCAAAGATTCAAAGTGATACTGAGAACACTTTCGAAGTATTTCCCCGAAGAACCGGCAACGCGGGCCAGTGGCATATGGACGCCAAAAACTTTAAAGCGCGTTTTCTCAGAACCTCTTCTTGAAAGTCGGTAATCACGATTGCGATCGAACCGCTGCACGCAAAGTGCTTTCATTTTGTAAATTAAGGTCACAGCCAAGTATTAAAACTCTGACATTTTCAAAAACTATTTGTTTAAAAACCACTATGTTGTCGCATTGTTTTCTGTTGAAGAAACAAAACCAAATAATGAAAAATTTGCGAGGCTCTAAATGAGGTGCCCCCCTTAAGAAAAAAACGATTTTGCCGCTCACCTTTCCGTTCATTGCAGGCCACTGCGGAATGGTGTTGACAATCTGTATTCCATTGAATTGCAGAAACCCCGAAATTTTTCGCATTTCTCATTAAATTAAAGCCCGCGCACGCAAACTAACTGGAAGACCATATCGGCTATGGAACTCATTTCTACAACCTCCATGTATCGACTGTAATAATCAATTACTACCCTCCCGCAACGCACCAAGAAAATCCGCTGCAAAATCTATCCAAAGCTGGCTTGGAAGCTCTTTCCGGATCATCGATTCTGGAGCACTTGGCGCTGCTACCAGTGAATGCATGGGGTAGTATGACAAAGGGTTATGTGCCTGATCGGATACTACCGTTCAAATGCCCTTCGCTCGTTTTCAAACTTGTATCTTTCAATTTCAAAGCCTGCCGTTGCCCTATACGGAACTATTATTGTAGAGAGAAAAACGCGCAGTATTACGTTACGTTACGTTAGTTACGTCTGTATTCAAACTCGTTTATTCTGAAGAAAAAGTACAGTACAGCAGTGAAAAGGAAAAAGCGTTAGGTGCTACACACTGGTATTAAAACCAATCAAGAATGGGTTAACTTTTCATCTTACACAGATATGGTGTACAGATGAAGCACAGCTTATTCGATCATTTCTTAATACCCCCACGGTGTTCTAATTAGCGTTATTATCAAAAATAATATACCATCAAATCGGTGAACGTAAGTTGGTTTATGCTTTTCTTTACCTCTAGGAAAATTTTCAAAAAATCCTTGGACATAATTTTGAGTTACGTCCTTTTTATGTCGTCAAAGATTAAAATCGAATAAAAAACAATGTAACATTATAGAAAAACACATATATCATCATAACGATAAACGCCAGTTGGTTTTTTATGCCATGCCACACGTCTGAACTTATATTTGAAAAAAAATCCTTGTGCAAAATTTTAAGTTACGCCCTTTTAAGTCGTATAAGCTAAAACATCAAATGAAAATCAATATAACATCAATAAAAACACATTTACCATCAAAATGTTGAACGCCAGTCTGTTCGTATTACCATTATTCAATTCTGGATCGGTTTTTGAGAAACTTTGATGATAAAATTTGTTACTTATGCCCTTTTGAAATTACGGTATTTGCCTAGGAACATAATTTTTGATAAAGGCACAATGCATTTTTTACTCAGCTGTAAGCAATTGAAAAGTAAGTCAATTCAGCTGAGATTTTCACCACTTACGTCCTTTGAAATAACGGTAATTGCAGAGTTTTTAACACAAATCGCCATAGATCATTGCAAGGAATGTATTAACCTCAATTTTTTGACAGTCCGGGAGCTTGTTTACAAGGTGTTAGAATTCAAACCGCTCAAACGAAATTTTTCAATGGCGTTTTCCGGATTCTGTACGATTAGATCCAAACAACGATGTGATAATAAGCACTGGTGTCTGTTTTCCTGCAATTTTACTTCAATCGTAATAAATTTAGAGCACAAAATCTCAAACCGATCTTACCGAAAATTTTCTAAGTCCACGTAAACAAGCTCCCTGAACTGTCAAAACTGCATTGATGACGCCATCGTGCAATGATCTATATGAATATATGGGTCAGTAACCGCATAGGAACATAATTTTTGATAAAGGCACAAAGCATTTTTCACACGACTGTAACCAAATGAAAAGTACGTCAATTCAGCTGAGATTTTCACCACTATATGTCCAATAATAACTTCTCCAAACTCAATCATCCTAAAAAGATCGCTTAACTGTGAATTCATCTTTAAAAGCTTCTTTTTAGTTCCAGTGCTG
Organism: Aedes japonicus; assembly: GCA_034211315.2. Classification (NCBI taxonomy): domain Eukaryota; kingdom Metazoa; phylum Arthropoda; class Insecta; order Diptera; family Culicidae; genus Aedes; species Aedes japonicus. The sequence continues at coordinate 23,997 of JASCZW010013318.1, forward strand.
ATATGCTTGGATTATTCTGACAGCTTAAGGCCTCTCATGACGCCTGTAAACAATTGTGTAAAAGCTAGTTCATTTAACAACCGTGCCCAAAACATCACATGGAGTTTTCTGCATGCTTAATGAACTATCCGTTTCTCGAGTAATTCATGTTAAGGGCCTAAAAGCCATTTTTAAACAATGACTTTAAATGTCAATTTCTCTTGAATCTTAAATCACTCTCGTGAAATGAAAGCAGCATCTGGTAAAATAATGTTAGTTCTACCATATGGAGTTTGCTGGATATAGTAAGATTCTTGTGAATCGTGAGAGATCAGCGTTTAAAGTCATTGTTTACAAATGGCTTTAGGCCCTAATCATGAATTACGCGAGGTTTTAATCTTAAGCTGGTCATGTTTTTTGGTAAAGAGACGACTTACCTCGACGATTAGAGAGACGAATCTGATTGCCACCTAGCTATATGAAATTGTTATTATTATTGATGTAAAGAATATATAAGTTAATGTCTATACCGGAAGATGACGCTTTCTCAAGGGTCACCCACAATTGATACGTTGCGGACACGTTTGCATGAAAAGCCATCAGTTAGAAAATCAGACGCCGCAGTTTCGGCCGGTTTTGACGGAGAATTTTTAGCCTTTAGAATTTTAGACAATTTTCTGTTCGTTCAGAAGAGTTACATCCACGCTTTTTACCTCGCTAAGTTTCAGACAGGCAAACGTTACAAATGCGAATCACTTTAGCCACATCAGAAATTTTCTTTCTTGAAAGGCTTGGCTTCACCTTTCTACCGGAACTTTCTTTGGAACTACACCGGGTAATTTTTTCCCAATTATTGCGCGTTTCGCCTCTCAATAGACTCGCAGTCAAATAATTTTGTCGCACCAAAATACTCTCACATCGGTCTCCTCGCCTTTACAGTCTCCCCACGTATTTTAACCAGAAGTCAATAAATGTACAAAAATATCCAATTTGTTTTTCTCTCGGTTTTTACTCGTTTTTAAGAACACACCTTTGTAAAAGTGTGATGCGCTACTATTTCAATCAATTTGCTACAATTATTTACGTCAAGAAAATGCTACTTATCAACTGTTGAAAATCATGTGCTTAAAAATCGAAAATACAGGTTCCAACTTGCAAGTGCGTACTGTAATCCCATTCTCGCTTGAGGTGACAGACGGTTGTTTATATTTTGCTTTCGCGGTCGGTTTATTGCTGCGGTTGTTGTAACCTTATTATTTCTTTGAGTGTATTATCTTCCTTTATATACGTATTTTATCTCTATAGATCAGAATACCTTGCGACTTGTCATGTATTCGAAGTGCGTAGTAGAAAAGAAACTCCACGAGAAGAATATAACTCAATGAATATCATCTTTAAATAAACACGAATAAATATCTGTTAACTGTTGTGTAATTACTTCTCGGCCGTCACAACAGCGGTTGTGTTTTATTTTCAACGATTTTTCGTTCGGTGAGTATTTTTGTATAGAAACTCGCTTGATTCATAATTTTAATTGGGATTAGATTGCAGTAAAGAAAATGATCAGCGAAGAATCGTTCAGAAACGGCAACGAATCCACTCACGAAGCAGCTGGAGGATCGACCATCGATTATGAACTTGAGGTACTGGATGACGAAATGGAATACTCAATAAATCTGATACCCGAAGATCCATTGGAAGTCAGCAATACAAGCAATGCATCACCCAACTAACATTTTTCATTACATAAACGCTACATTGGCAATACGTATACAACGTTAAACTGAGTAATAGTTAAGTGCAGTGGTTGCACAGCGCCCAGCAAATATTTTCACAGGCAAATCTGGCGAATCTACCCAGCTTCATGAAAACGCAAAAATAGTAGCTTTTGTACAGCCTTTAGAAAACCCGTCATGCGGTAAATGTAATCGGTTTATAGCTTAGGAAGCTTTTATCCAAAAATTATACAACTTATTACGTAACTGTTCTCAAAGACAGTACTTTTGAAACGCATACAGCA
>JASCZW010013319.1:0-25995 GCA_034211315.2 Aedes japonicus
CCGTGTCCACCGTTATTCGTAAATGCCTCAAAACATCTGAGATATAAACGGAAACGGAAGCTCATGCTCTTTCAACACACAGAAAAATATATTTATTAAAACAATAAAATTATAAACCGGTTCCTCTTTAGTGTTTTAGTTTTGGCCGAACCTTTGGGAACGTGTTCGAAATAACGATATAAGTGGAATGAGCGATGGTTGTTTTGATACGAGAGTAACTTTTCAAAGCTTCGAAAATTCAGAAACCAGTGGAAGACATTCAAAAACATTATAAAAAGATTGGCCAAAAGTGGTCAAAATGGTGGGAAGTACCACTGTGCAGAAGCTAATGGGTCATGTTCGAGGAAAAGTATAGGAGTCTTGGCGATGATTAAATATTTTGATTAAACGAGAGTAAAATATCATATATAACACAAATACAAATATGATTTGCCAAATAAAATTATTAAAACTAAAAAAACATTTTTGTTATTTTGAAACGTGTGCTTATACTTTTTGAACAGTCTACATTCACATTTTATCATCACACTTTTCCATCTGTCGCTCGAAATTCAGCCAAACACTGAACCTACACTCTATTTAAAAAACTAATTTCAGACGAATAGAAACCCAAGTGGTCTAAAGTAGGGACGACCTTCATCGGAAACAATTGCAATGGTTGCTTCATTTGGGTACACGGTAGGGCGAACAGCACAATCGCTTTTGCGTTTTACCAACAAGGCAAGGCTGTGATGTTTTAACTTGTGCTGTATTAAGGGCAACTGCACCGGTGATCTACTTTTGGTTTATTTATTTTTTTCTTTTTTTAACCCATTCCTATATTGAACTGTATTGGAAGCCACGGCCGTGTCCAGTATTATTCGTAAATGTTTAAAAACGTCTAAGATATAAACGGAAACGGAAGCCCATGCAATTTCAACACCCAGAATAATATATTAGTGAAAACAATAATACTATATATTTAACTAATCGTGTTTTTTTTGTTATTGTTGCATGAAGCACGGAATCAATTAAAATGTTTGAAATTGAAAATATCCTACTTATCAACATGCAACCCTAGGAATGGACAGCAATTTCTGCTAGAACCAAATATGTGAAGAAAAAGTATTGATAGGTCCGATAGCTTTAGGCAGACTGTGAAATTTAATAAAGGAAGCTTCGAAATACTGCTAACAAAAAGCCCTTCGCTCAATTTCAAACCACTTCTATTCAATTTCAAAGCCTGCCGAACGCTCTCGGATCTATCAATAATTTCTCTCCACATCATTGGTCCTAGCAAAAATTGCTGTCCATTCCTAGGGTTGCATGTTGTAAAGAAGGATATTTCCAATTTAAAACGTTATAATTGATTACGTACTTCCTGCAACTACAAAAAAAAAACATGATGTGTTAAAAGATATTTGTATATTGGGTTCTTGGAAGACTCGAGAAATCATTCGAAGGAACCTTAATGTGAGTTGCAAAGACTTGCCATATTTGATCCGAAGACATCCCGAGGTAAGTTTGAAAACTTTCAAAGTATGTATCGGGAATCAAAGCAACTCGGAGAGAATTTTCAAAGCTTCTAAAAAACGAAAGAAATCATTGCAATAGTTGGTCTTAATGAGACGCAATTTTAACCCAAAATTTAAATACTTTAGAGACAGTAAAATTCACGATACATGAATTGACGCTAAGTTTCAAAGAAAGTTCGAACGAAAATTACAAAAAAAATCTGAAATAGGATTCGAAGGAACCCCGGAACATGATTCAGAAAGGAAACTTGAATCAAGAATTCCAGAAAACTCGACACGGAATGCGATTCATGACTATGAGCCGGGACCAACGGCTTATTCCCTTCCGAAGGAAGACGTGACAAGATTTTTTCGCCTCAGAAAACCACCGACGTCGACTGGGACTGAACACAGACCCACTGGGGTGCCAGTAGCAGTCACGCTTACAACTACACCACCGACACCGGCTGAGAGACAGGATTTGCCACGACCGGTTCTAAACGAGTTCTGAGACAAGACTCGAAGGAATCTTGAAACTATATCAGTAGGAATGAAGTGGCGGAATTCGACGTAGCTTAAAAACCACGAGATTCAATGATACTCTGCGACCGGATTTGAAGTAAACCCAAAAAAATTCGGAAGTCAGCTTTGAAGCAATTCAAAGGCAGACTTCGACGCTTCTGAGAGTCAAAAATACTGATTCAAAATCTTGTCTTTCATTTTATTTCACGTAGACGAGAATCTATAATTTATGAAAGCCAAAAGTCCCTACCTTTGTTGTGGTTCTTGACATGGCTGTGATATTTTAACTTGTGCCGTATTAAGGGCAACCGCACCGGTGATCTACTTTTGGTTTAATTGTTTTCAATTTTTACCCAATTTAAATATTGAAAAAAAAAAATTAGCTGTCCTAATTTTCAGATTTTCATAAAATTAATTTATGTTTATTAAAAAGTATTTTTCATTGCCAAAAATATGATTTAACATCCAATTTATATACATTACACTTGTTATGTTATGTATTCTCCGTGCGAGAGTAACGATTATGATGTAGAAGGAGATGTTCGCTCATCACCATGAGGCACCAAGAGTGAACAACAATGTTTTTGGCTAGAATGAAAAGATGTGAAGAGAAAGTGTTTAAAGGTCCGTCAGAGTGCGGCAGGTAGGAAAGTTAACAGATGTTTTTGAAAATTGAGCGAAAGGGCATGTATCCAATGGTACTCGAACCATGGACGTCAATCTTTGCCTAACATCCCACTGCGGGGTGGGTTGTAGCGACGGAACAAGTCCGCCACTTCAACAGGCAAAAATTGACGCATGGAAGAGACGCTCATGTACCACTGTGGCTTGTATAGTTTATTCTTAGCGATCTATTGTGTGCACTCTGTTTACTGATGCGCACATGGGAGAGGAACTCTCTCCTTTTTTGGGTTTGTTTGATTCGCAACGACTGACGATCACTAATGTTTTCTCGTCGTCTCCAACGTAGAGACCTCGGAGAGAAACATAGTGAAGCGATGCGATACTGGTCCCCACCAGTATAATTAATGGTTACCACCATTTATGGGTTTACATACCATTAATTGTTATGTTAAGTGTATTCTCCGTGCACTCTGACGGACCTTTCAACACTTTCTCTTCACATCTTTCATTCTAGCCAAAAACATTGTTGTTCACTCTTGGTGCCGCATGGTGATGAGCGAACATCTCCTTCTACATCATCCAATTTATAATCGAAATGTTCCTGCTAATAATTTTCTTAAAGGTAACCGTTTTCTAGATATGTTAAGTTTAATTTCATGAGTGGATAAAAACTTAAGAAAGGCGCCCTTTTTATAAGTTATTCGAGATGTTCCATCAACAAAATTGTATTGATTTTAACAAACATGGATATAACAACAACTTTTTCTTTGACTTTCACAGGCGATTGGTCTAATAATTTGAAGGTTACAGGAGATTACATCATCATGTTATTCATCTCACGATGGTTTGGTCGATTCGATAAGAAACTCAGCTTTTGATAAACCTTAATAGTTGTTTCGATTGGAGATGGCAATATGTTGATACTTTTTTACATTATTGTGTACATATAACTAAAAGTCACATAAAAACAACTTTTATGTTTATCAAAAAGCGTTCAAACCTTCGTGGGATTAATAACAATAATGATGAAGTAATCTCCCATAACTTTCAAACTATTAGTCCCATCGTGAAAGTCGGAGAAAAGTTATTGAAATATTAATGTTTGTTGAAACCAACACAGTTTTGTTGATCGAATATCTCTAATAACTTATGAAAAGGGCGTGTTTTTAAGTTTTTAGCCACACATGAAATTAAATTTAGAATATCTCGAAAACGGTTACCTTTAGGGAAATCATTACTATAAACATTTCAATTAGAAATTTGATGTTAAATCATATTTTGACGTTGAAAAGTACTTTTGACAAACATGCATTAATTTTATGAAAATCCTCCAAAATTGATATTGGAAATAATTTTTAACAATGTCTTGTCCATGTTGTGTTTACCTGGTAAACAATCGCTTTTTTGTCCAAATTGGACATCGAAATTTAAAAAAATAGAAAAAGCGTATTCTGAGAATTCGAATTTTAAGTTTAAGGTATGATTTTTTTATGTTAAACAAATTCTTTCTTCAGTGTATATATTTTTTAAATGATTTCTATCATTTCTTCTCAGGCACATGTTCTCTAAAACGAACGATTTCCGAGTTACTGTTTTCCTAAATCTGTTCTATCAAAAACACATAAGCCATTCTCAAAAGTTATTCTTGAGTCCAAACAAGATATCCTTATGTCAAAATACGCTATTCTGTTATACTGCATATGTTTGCGAAATTTCATCCAAACTAAAGCGACTCGTGTCAAGTTTCGACATTTTATGGCCAATTTCTGCCTGGATCTGCTCGAGAAATTGAATTTAAATCTCAGTTTGCTACACAGAAAAAAAATATGACTTTTAGTAAGCGCGTAAAATTTTCCCTCGTTTAATTTAAAGCCAAAGGCGGCGGAAACAACGAAATTATTTGCAATTTTTTTTTATCTGACTCAAATTTACATGAAATATCGAATTATTGTCTGCCAAATCTAGCATTCCCTTTATGTGCATTAGATAACGCAGAAAAATAAATGTTTCTTTCTATCTGTGTGGGGTCACAACAAAAACTCGTTGTGTTACAAATAGCACGGTTTACCAAGCCGGTGGCGGTGAGTTCGATTCCCGGTCCGGTCGAGGGACCCTATCGGATCCCATATTAAGGGCATCTTCACCGATGGTCTACTTTCATACTTACTCTCGACACGTCTCTGATTTGAACGGATACTAAATAGTAACCACATTGATTAAAGCCCATGTACTTTCAACAGTAAGAATATTATATTTGTGAAGATTATTGTCTTTTAGAGATAAATTATAATGTAGGTGACGTGGGTCAATTTTCCGGATTGTTCAAATAATATTCTATGAACGAGAACGGTCTATTACAACGTTCGATTTGCTAGATGACAGATCGCCTATAACACTGATTGAAGATTCACTAACCGATGACCTGGGTGTTGAAAGCAACACCGATAGCTAGTGTCTTGCCTGGGCGGCTAACGATACTCGCTCCGAAGAACAGTCCAAACGGGTGACGGTGAACATATCGGGTGCCACACTGTAAAGGAAGTTCACTCTTGCTGAAGCCCGCACGATTAGGAGTCTGGGATTGCCAAAGCTGACGCTATGCTACAAGGACCTGGTGGAACATTAACCATATCTCAATGGATTACAGATCCAGGATTACAAGGATGCTGTACCAAAGATTTTGAATGGGAACGACAATGCTCATTTAAGTGTCACCTTGAAGAGATTCGAAATGCAAGAGGATGAAGCCATCGCTACCAAAAGCGACTGGGATGAGCGATCCATGGTTCAACAGCGATGCCGCAGAAGGAACGAAGCTTCAGCATGCTGTACATATGCCACTGCGCAAGTGAGGACTTGCACGAGTTGGTGAAGCAGTATTTCTCGCTGAGAATATGGGAGTATCCGTACAATTCAAAATCTCAAAATCTCAAAAGAGGCTGTTAAAGCGTCAACAATTGTAGAATAAACCCATATGTTTGTTGGAAGTTTTCCAGAATTCCAAAACTACTTTGGAAGCATACATTAATTGTTATGTTATATATTCTCCGTGCGAGGAGTACTTTGGAAGCGTTCTAGAACCACTCTGAAAGCATTCCATGTCTCCAAAACAATTCTAGAATCATCTCAAACTCATTCTGGACCTCTTGTACCTTTCATCGTTCCAGGACGGATTTCGCATAGTGACAAGAGACCAAAACAGAGCTGGAGAGTCGTGGCTTGATAATCGGTAATCGATTTTGCTGACATCCTTTCTCGTTCACATCCTTATTGACAGTGCCGGTAGAGACGAAACTTTATGATTTTCGACCACAACTACATATGGCCTGCCAAATCAAATACTTCTTCGGGAATTTGAACACCTTCTTTGTCCGAAAATGCTCGAAAACGGCGTTTCTTGTCTTATCATCACGGGCGGACACCTTTTTCACTTTGTACGCCTTCAGTCTTTGCCTCAACTTCTCTTTTTGTACGTATGATTTTGACTTCCCACCTTTGCGAGCCACATTTCGCACAGCAAGATTGGGATTTTTCTCAATAATGGCTACCACTTTCTTGTCCATTTGTCGGGAGCATACTTTCGATTTGTTTCGCTTCCAATCTTCCGATTTACAGTCAAGCGCTGGTCAAATGATTTGGCAGACACAACACACGGTACTTTCCGGTAGTTTTAGTTTTTTGGCAAGATCACGTACCGATAAATTTGTACAAAATGCGCTTGCATGGTTCCACTTGATTCGATGCCATTTAACTGAATGTTACAAGAGTGTAAACATGTTTTACCACGAAATGCTCTGAAAGAAAAGTGTTCGAAATTTAACGTGGACAGGCTTTAATAAATGTGAGCAAACAAAAACTTCAAATATGTGCACGACGCTGCGAAAATACTCATAAAAGATTTGACTCTTCTTTGCCTGCCTGAAATAGCGAAATCCTTCTAAATAGCTTACAATTTATGACGTTGGTCCGTGTTGGCCTGGGATATTGTGTTATAAACTGACCTGAAAATGGAGAAGAAGAAACAAAACGTTTCGTTAGTATATTGTCGGTAGACAAAAAAACTTGAAACTGGTGAGAACGGTCCGAATTATAATTTTTTGTATGTTGAGTCATTTTCATTGGTAATAGCCATGAGAAATTCAGAGCCCACTGCAAAGATCTGTATTTGCACAGAACAGTATTCAAATTTTGCAAATCCTTATTAAGATCCGTAGAACCAGAAATTGCAGGTATTTGCATCCAACAACACTCCAATATTCGTTGAGTTTTCCATCTTTTATGAAACTTTGAGCGTAAATTGCCATAAACAAAGATATTGTTTAAACGTCTGTTGGTTTTCACGATTTTTTACAAACTTTTTAGTCATAAAGAGACCGTTCACAGTTAAAGACTTTTCTGTTGTTGGAAAAGTAAATAGTATCTTATGCTATACTTCTTTTAAATCGAGCAATAGACGAAAAAACCTTGCTTCAGATTCATGTTTCCATTCAAGCATTCAAATACTCCGTCCAGAAAAAAACTCGCTAGTATCTACCTGAAGAAAAGAAAGAACGACGAAGAGGGAAAAATCCAATCTGTTTCAATGGAGCCCCCTAAGCAGAGGAAAGCGATATGCCACATCTCAAATCTCGAATCCGGTGAAGCACCGCGCGGATTAGAAAATCACACAATTCAAACAGATCCCCTTACCCAATCTTCCCTCCCACCATCCAGACCGTGAGCACGCCGAGCAGGAGATTCGCAAAACGAACCGAAAGCACAAAATGTCAGACAGTCTTGAGTGGAATCTTTCATTTGCGCTCTTAAATAACAATCACATCGTTTTTTCTTTCTTACTTCTATGTGTTCTTTTGCCTCAAGTCACGAACTTTTGAAGTCGGTGATTGAAATCAATTCCGCTCTGTTTTCTTCCCCGCTTCAACTACAGCACAAGTTGCACAACCGTCAATGAACAACACACCGTTAGAAGAGGGAGTAGAAAATCCAAAATCAAAGCTCGCCAAATCGATTCAACCTCATCTGATTTATCTCCCTGCGCCCGAACAATGCCGAGGTGATTTACCAATTGAATGAGCTCAATCTGGCGTCTAGTCTCCTAGGAGTGAATCCGATTGATTCGAAACAAGACGGCAAGACACAAACAGAGGGAAATCACCCCGTTAGCAGTCAATTCGTTTCCGTCTTCATCTTGTTGCTCGATTGCTTCGGTTGGGTATCATGAGAATTCCGAACTTTTTCCTGCTCCAACTTCCTCCCCACCACGGTAGGGGGGGATGGGACACGACTGGTGCCCACGAAGTTCGCATCTGTGCCACTAAACCGTCTAACACACATTCCCCCCGAAGAGAATGATGAGTCACGAAATGTTCATTACGGAAAGTGCTTTCTGCCATTCAACACGTCATCGTTGTTCTGAAAGTTCTCAGTGAAGCCGATTGGCGGCGGTGAGGTGCAGCTAGCAGGACTCAACGGAAGTAGGCAGACGATGCAGAAAGGGGTGCTTCACAGATAGGCAGGTGGATCACTAACAGAAAAATGACCTGGCATCCAAAGCTCTCAATTGAGAACTGTGGGAGTCCGCCTAGAACACTAAGTTGGAGACAGCCCACGAGCTAATTGTGATAATCAAAAAACCTGAATTGCTAGTAAAGAAAAGAAGAAGAAGAACGATCGAACACTAACACCATCTGTTGGCGGTACAGTCCATGGCAGTGTTCTGTCGTTTAAGTCATGTCTGTTTATCTATTTCGACAAGACCTCTCATGAGTCACACTCTCCAATTCCACCATCGCCAACACGGCAAACGTCGTCGTTATGTTTACATCGATTCAATGCACAGCAATGCCTTTCAAAGTTCGGTGGGTGGTGTTTTCAATTCATTGCTGTCTTGACTGTTCTGCAATGCATTGAATTGATATTTTGTTGATGGTTATTGAATCCTTCTTATGCTTCTTTTCAATCCTTTGAATGTTGTATAAACATGATTTAAAGTCTCTTTAATCGACATATTGAAATTATAAACACAGGGGCAGTCCGAAGTAAGATGCCATCAATGATTACACATAGTATGCCTTTGAAATGGCCGTTTTTTCGATTTGCAATTAATCGTTCTTAATAAATGACAATGAAAAGAAGGGGAAATTGAAGGAGGTTCAATCGAGAAAGCAAATCAGTGGAATGAGCAAACATGAAAAAGTTAAATGGAAGAAGATAACGTGAATGAGAAAAACGAAACACAATCAAAGAAGAAGAAAAGCGAAGCGAATAAAGTGGACAAATAAAAGTCGAAGAAAAGAATCGGAAGACCAGAAACACAAGAAGTTGAAGAAGTAGAGAAACTGAAGGAAAGAAATGGAAGAAGATTAGCAGAAGAAGAAAAGTGGAAGGAGAACAATCAAAAGCGAAGAATGAAGTAACAGAGATAAAAATGTAGAATAATCGCAAAAAGCAGGAAAAGATTAAGCAAACCGACGGAGCAAACCGACGGAGAATAGCCGAATAAGAGAAGCGTAACGGAATCAGCGGAAGAAGAAAACCGAAGCGGACAGAGAGAAAAATAAAAAGCGGAGAAATTGAAAGGAGGGACAATGGAAGAAGCAGAATAAAAAAAAGTGAAAAAGAAGAAGACAATGTGAATTAGCGAAACGTTACACAATCGAAGAAGTAGAAAAGCGAAGCGGACAAAGAGGGCGAATAGAAGACGAAGAAGAGAGAAACGCAAGAACTGAAGCACACGAAGTTGAAGACGTACACTCCCGCTTCACTTTACTAAATTTTTGAGTACAATTGTATGCTATCTCGTTTTCTCTCACGGAAATGTTACTCAATTTTCGTTAAAAAGTGGATCAACTCAATTTTTGAGTAGATACACTTTTCACGAAAATTGAGTAACATTTACGTGAGAGAAAAAGAGAAAGCATACAATTGTACTCAAAAATTGAGTAAGGTGAAGCGGGAGTGTAGAAAAACAGAAGGAAAAAAATGGAAGAAGATAAGCAAAATAAGAAAAGTCAAAAAAGAAGGACAATAACGGTGATAAGAAAAGTAGAATAATCGCAAAAAGCAGAAAAAATTGAAACAAACCAACTGAGCAATAGAAGGAGAAGAAAAGTGCAAGGAGAAAAGTCAAAAGAGAAGAATAAAATAGCAGAGATAAGAAGAGTAGAAGATTCGCAAAAAGCCGGAGAAAATTAAGCAAACCAACGGAGCACTAGAAGGAGAATAGCCGAAGAATAGAAGCGTAACGGAATCAGCGGAAGAAGAAAACCGAAGCGAATGGAGGGAAACATAAAAAGCGGGGAAATTGAAAGAGACACAACCGAGGAACCAAAGCAGTGGAAAGAAGCATAATGAAAAAGTGAAACAGGAGAAGATAGCGTGAATGACGTGAAAAACGAAACACAATCGAAGAAGAAGAAAAGCGAAGCGGACAAAGTAGACGAATAGAAGTCGAAGAAGCGCAACGGAAGAGCAGAAACACACGAAGTTGAAGACTTAGAGAAACAGAAGGAAGAGATTGGAAGACGGTTGGCAAAAGAAGAAAAGTGGAAGGAGAGAAGCCAAAGAGAAGAATAAAATAATAGCAAAAAAACGAAGCAATAGAAGGAGAATAGTCGAAGAAAAGAAGCGCAACGGAATCAGCGGAAAAAGAAAACCGAAGCGGATGGAGAGAAAAATGAAAAGCTAGGAAACGGAAGGAGGCACAATGGAAGAAGCAAAGCAGTGGAAAGAAACAAAAAAAAGTGAAATAGAAAAAGACAGCGTGAATGAGAGAAACGATACACAATCGAAGAATCATAAAAGCGAAGCGAACAAAGTGGACGAATAAAAATCGAAGAAAAGAATCGGAAGAGCAGAAGCACAAGAAGTTGAAAAGGTAGAGAAACAACAAATGAAAGAAGGTTAGCAGAAGAAGAAAAGTGGAAAGAGAAAAGTCAAAAGAGAATAATCGCAAAAAGCACGAAAATAAAGTAAAAACTTAAGCAAACTAACGGAGTAATAGAACGAGAATTGCCGAAGAAGAGAAGCGTAACGGGATCAGTGGAAGAAGAAAACCGAAACAGATGGAGGAATAAATGAAAAGCGGGGAAATTGAAGGAGGCACTATGGAAGAAGCAAAGCAGTGGAAAGAAGCAAAATAAAAAAACAGTTAAATAGAAGAAGGCAACGTGAATGAGAGAAACGTTACACAATCGAATAAAAGAAAAACAAAGATGACGAAGTAGACAAATAGAAGTCGAAGAAGAGAAACGGAAGAGCAAAAGCACAAAAAGTTGAAGACGTAGAGAAAAAGAAGGAAAGGAAGGTTAGCAGAAGAAGAAAAGTGGAAGGAGAAAAGTAAAAAAAGAAGGATAAAACAGTTATAAGAAGAGAAGAATAATCGCTAAAAACAGAAAAAGTTTAGGCAAACCAACGGAGTAATAAAAGGAGAAGAAAAGTCAAAAGAGAAGAAAATATAACAGAGATCAAAGAAGTAGAAAAGCCGAAGAAGAGTAGCGTTACGGAATCAGCAGAAGAAGAATCCCGAAGCGGATGGAGGAAAAAATGAAAAGCGGGGAAAATGAAGGAGCAGTGGAAAGAAGCAATATAAAAAAAAGTGAAAAAGAAGAAGATAACGTGAATGGGAAAAACAAAACACAATCGAAGAAGAAAAAAAGCCAAGCAGACAAAGTGGACGAATAGAAGTCGAAGAAGAGAAACGGAAGGGCAGAAGCACACGGAGTTGAAGACGCAGAGAAACAGAAGGGAAAAAATGGAAGAAGATTAGCAGAAAAAGAGAAGTTGAAGCAAATCAACGCACCTTGATAGAAAAAGCCTTCTTACGCGGCGAAATTAATAACTCCTAAGGGTTACGTGTCCGAATCATAGTGTCTTCTACAAAGTTGTATATAAACAAGTTGTCCATCTAGTGATTAGTTCCAAACTAAACCGCTAGGTCGGCGCTGTTGAAAGCTTTTGAACGAAACACAATAGAATGGTGATGTCAAAGACAAGTTTGTAGGTAATATAATTTCAAGCAACTTTGCTCATGACACCATTTTTTTAGCTCTTCATTCGACCATGATAGAGCTATTTTTCTGCTTTAAATCAGGGTGTCCCTAAAAATGGAGTTTTTTTTTATAACTTTCTTGTTTCTCATTTTGCGAAAAAGTAATCTTCAAACAAAATATAGAAAACATTATGGCGCACCTTTTTTCTCTAAATTTTTTTTTAATCAAACTTATGAATAGATGGAGCTATTACATGGTCGAATGGTGGAGCTAGAACAATGGTGTCTTTAGAAAAGTTGCTTGAAATTATATTACCTACAAGCTTGTCTTTGACATCACAATTCTATTGTGTTTCGTTCAAAAGCTTGCAACAGCGCCGACCTAGCGGTTTAGAATGAAACTACAACATTATCTCCACAAGATGGACAACTTGTTTATATACAACTTTGTAGAAGACACTATGATTCGGAAACGTAACCCTTAGGAGTTATTAATTTGGCCGTGAAAAAAGGCTTTTTCGATCACTGTGCAACGAAGCAACTGAAGGAGTATAGCTGAAGAAGAGAAGCGCAACGGAATCAACGGAAGAAGAAACCCGAAGCGGATGGAGGGAAAAATGAAAAGCGTGAAAAGTTAATTAGAAGAAGACAGCGTGAATGAGAGAAACGTTACACAATCGAAGAAGAAGAAAAGCGAAGCGAACAACGTGGACTAATAGAAGTCAAAAAAGAGAAACAGAACAGCAGAAGCACAAGAAGTTCGAGACGTAGAGAAATACAAGTAAGAAATTGGAAGAAGATTAGCAGAAAAAAGTGATAGTAGAAAAGTAAGAAAGAACGATAACAACAGTTATAAGAAAAGTAGAATAATCGCAAAAAGCAGGAAAAGTTGAAGCAAACCAACGGAGCAATAGAAGGAGATGTAGAGAAGAATAAGAGTTGAAAAGGACGAAATGGAGTGGGAATGGAATTACTGAAAAAAAATTAATGAAGAAGATTAACGAAATAAAAAGTTTCGTGAGACACGAATGCACCCTTCTGGTGTAAAGTGTCATTAATAAAAAAAAATGAGTGCCCGAGCAGGAGAAAATAACATCTAAATACCTTATTTTGATCTTGATAAGTTGCATTGCTACCCGAGACGGACCGAATAGCTTGATAACTACCCGAGCAGAAGACAACAACATATGAATACCTAATTTTGAAATTGATAACTGGCCGTGGTATTAAAGAGCTCAGATTAAGAGGTACAATACCTAAGCAAAATACCTAAGCAAAATATCTCTCGAATGACAAAACTTGTTTTTTATTATACCTAAGAATACCTGAGAGGTACTATTTTGGTATTGTCTTTCCTCAATTTGGTATTCGCATAACATTGTGGGAACAATTTTATAGTATTATGCTCAGGTATTTTACCTCTTAATCTGAGCTCATAAATACCATGGCTGGTGACAATTGTCGGTTCTCCTCGGTACCCGAGCAGGACCGAATCAGCGATAGTCGGCCTTGGTATTTATGAGCTCAGATTAATAGGTAAAATACCTGAGGATAATACCATGAAATTGTTCCACAATGTTATGCGAATACCAATTGAGGTAAGACAATACCAAATGAGTACCTCTCAGAGTATTCCCAGGTATCCAAAATAACAAGTTCTGCTATTCGAGAGATATTTTGCTTGCAATTCTTAGGTATTTTGCTTAGGTATTTTACCTCTTAATCTGAGCTCTTTAATACTAAGGCCGGTTATCAAGATCAAAATTAGGTATTCATATGTTGTTGTCTCCTGCTCGGGTAGAGACCGAAACGAACGGTATGGCAATTGTCATTAGTACGCACAGGACAAAATACACGAAACGAAGTGGTTCACGAGATTACAATGCAAAACTCCCCTCCCAAGTTCAGATCGACGATGGTAAACCCGATATGATGGAGGAATTTGTGTCTTTGATGACCGCCGACAACGACACCAACATAGAGGAACAAAAGCGCATTGTGGCTAGAAACCATGCCTACTTTCAACGCCGAAGAATGCTCCTATCAAAAAGACGTCGCTTTACTATATAGTTTATATTGACTACAAAACATTGATTCGACCGGTAGTTCCCTTCGGCTATGAAACATGGACTGTGCGTGCGGAGGTTCAGTGTCTTCCGTGAACGCATCTATATACGGTGGAAAGGCGAATGAACCACAAATCACATGAGTTGCCTGGAGAACCAACCCACATTGTTCACACTCCGAAAATCGGTCGACTGCAATGGGCTGAACACGTCGGAAGGGTGTCGTACATCAACTTGGTGAGAACGGATGTCAAGAGAAAATCGACTGGAACAAAAAGAAGAGGTACGCAACTGACAAGATGCATCAACCAAATTGAAAACGATTTGCGGACCATCCGTAGACTGCAAGACCTGAATTGTGCAACCATGAACCGTGTAATTACGAACTTCATTCAACTCCTATTTACCCTGTAAACGAGTCGAACAATTTCCGTCGGTAGTTCTACGCCTAGCCGACGGAGAACCCAATGATCTGCTGCTTCATTCAACCGCTATCTTGATCGGATGGTAATCGCGCTTCCCATTGAGCCCATATCTATTCAACGTCTGTGCATTTCAGACAGATAGGAACATCCACCGAATCTGTGCAGATACTTCCTGTAGCAGCCATGACCTGACAGGTATTAGCCTGTGTGTCCGTTTCTTGTACCAGTCTTACTGGACCTTGGCTATCGCCTACGCTCGCACGACCTTCTGAATTTCTTTGATTTCCATCCGCTTGTAGTAATTGTTGTGATCCGCTAGGATAGTGCCGATACGGATCACTCCGGAAATTCGACGAGATGGTCACGACTCGCATAGCCATGAGACGATACGCTCGATTCTGCTTGGTTTGCGGCGCTGAAACCCAGGCTGGAATCTCATACCTCATTGTCGACGAAGGAACACAAGCCAAAAGTCACCTATGGATGCTTCTCGTTGCACTGGTATTTAGCATGATTCTAGTTGCCGCATTGATAGCCAAAGTAACTCTTAGGTACTCCAGGATTCATCAATCGTGTCGATCGGTTTGGACGTCAACATTTCTACCTCCTCCAGCGTCTTACTTGAAACTGTGAGGACGACGTAGTCCGTAGAGCAACTTATCTCGATTCTAATCGGCAGTTTCAACGTCAATACGGCGTTGTACATCCCGTTCCAGAGCGTCGGTTAGGCCAAGGATGACACCTTGTGGAGATTTCTTCGTGATCCTTAACGACATCTTCTCTATTTGTACATTTTACGGTAGAACCCGGTACTGGAAGTAGATCCTCAGAATCCTGCATAGATAATAAGGAACCCCTTATTCTGTGCAGCACTCCCGCGAAGGCTTCCCAGCTAGCTTTATTGAACGGCATTCTTCACGTCTATAGTTATCACAGCGCAGTAACAATTTCCTCTCTGCTTCTGTTTGTGTCGTTTCTTCCCACTCTCGACGACATTCCTAATTGTATCCACCGTTGACTTTCCATTCCGAAACGCTAACTAGTTCTATGACAAACCATGCTCACTCTTTGTACACTTTGTCAACCAGATCAAGATAACCTTAACGAGTGACCTCAGCGGCTTTCCTGGCTTCGGTAGCAGCACTCATTTTTGAATCTTCCATCTGTCTGCGAAAAACCCCTCCTCCAGACATCTCTGCAACACGCTCCTAATTATGTCAGAAAACGCAACTTTTGTAGCTCTGCAGCTTTCACAGTCACGACTTCAATCCGTTCGTCACGGCCACGAGTTTCTCGTTAGTGACTTGCCTCCTTGAGCTTCGTTGTACGATGTGAGTGTCCACGTAGTTGGGTCGTGTTTCCCCTCCACGATGACCTTCAGCTTGACTGGGCAACCTTTCAGCTTGGAGCCTGGCTCTACCAGTACTCTTGACGCTGTTTGTTGGCTCCAACTTCCTTGGCATAATTGTGCCACATGCAATCGTCAACAGTGCTGTTAACTCATCCACATTCGAGGAGGCACCGTCTGCATAGAGTGCGTCAACGAAAAAAAGTCCTTACCGAACATCTTCGTCTTCCATTTTCGGTCTCACTCCGCTTTTCCTCCTCAGCGTTGACCCCGTTCTAGGTCATCTAAACTGTCTTTGAGATCAGAACGTAGGACTTACAGTTGTAACAAATGCTTTCTGGGCTATGCAAAGCTACGATGTGTATTGCAACATATTCATTGAATATGTTGGAAGAACAACAGACGTTATGAGATAATCTTCGGATTTTGTAGGTTATACAAACTATCCTGGAGTTCAAAACTTCATATATAAAACTGTAACTGTAGCTTTGTTGACTAGACAAAATAACAATATGTATTTGAACAAGTTGAGTGAGTTTTCCGGAAGGTCATCCGATACAATGAGATATCTTGGGATGTTTCAGGTCATCAAAACTGCCATTAAGTTCCGAAATTAGAATCAACAGTCATAAAAGTAGGTTTATAACCTTATGAAAGGCGACGACATGCACTCAATCACATTCAGTGAATCTTTTGTAAGGACACTAGTCATTATTAGATTATTTTGGGATGTAGATCATAAGTTCTGAATTCAAGGACAGTTTGTTTGGCACAGAATATCCCAAGATTTACTCATAACGTGTCTCATAATGGTCTTCCAGGATAATCATTGACTATGTTTGAGCATATTTCGTAACTTTGCGTTGTGGATAAAGCTACTGTTACATCAGTAAATCTTAGGTTCTGAACTCCAGGACAGTTTTGAAGACAAAGAATATTCCAAGATTATCTCGTAGTCCTATTGGTCTCCCAGAACATTCATTGAACATGATTGACTACATATCGTAACTTTGTATAGCGGATAAAGCTACTGTTATAATAGTAGATGTTAAGTTCTGAGGAACTGCCCTATTGTATTACTTTGTCTGAGCCATTTGACTCTCACCTACGTTGGTTGAGTTATTCCGTTCCCATCCTTAGAGTCGTCGAGTTGAGTAGTCACGATTACCCGGCTTTGAACCCCGAAAGCGAACCATGGTGAGCCAGTAAGCTCCCACAAACTGAGCCAATCGACCCGAATAATCTTGACTGCGGATCTACCATACAACATCACCCGGGAACGACAACCCGCTACTCCACTCACCAACTCGCTTCTAAACTCGAACTCGCTGTAGAGCCGTAGTGGCTCTGTTGATCGCATTCGATGCACTTTCTTCACGACGCATTCTATAGACGACGTGCACTGGGCTGGTATCTGCTCCGCTGATGGCAAGCATCTCGCTTCGCAATGATCCGAATCGTGGGCATTCGAAGGTTACGTACTCCGGTGTCTCTTGGATTCTCCGGACAAAGGGGTGCACTGCATGTCCGAATCGATGCAAGTATTGCCTGAAGCAACCATGGCCAGACAGGTAGAAATTTACCTCTCCGTGCTTTCTCTTCATCCAGATCGAGAAATCCGGTATGTGCAGGTGCGTCCATCGACCGGTCTCCGCCGTGTCCCAATCTTGTTGCCATTTGGCCATCGACTCCTTACTCCCTAGCTTTCGAACTCCTCTGATATTTCTCCGCTGATAACATACACTGTCCTGCACGAGAGTGATGCCAATCGAGATCATTCCGGCAATGACGCATACTGCCTCCGATGAAATAGTTCTGTACGCTCTTACGACTCGCTTGGCCATGAGCCTGAACGTACTGTTCAACTTCGCCCGGTTTCACTTGGTTTCTAGCGCTGCGACCCAGGCTGGACATCCGTATCTCAGTATCGATGATGATACACTAGACAGTAGACGCCACTTACTACTTCTAGGTCCGTAGATGTTAGATATGATTCTGACTACCGCATTGATGGCCCTCGCCACCTTCCCACAGGCATAACCTATGTGACTGTTGTAATTTAGCTGGTCGTCGATCATCACACCCAGATACTTTAGCACGCGCTTTGAGGTTATGGCATGTCCTAGAATGACCATCATAACCTCCGCTTTGTGGTGATCTATCTGAAGCCTTGACGCCCGCACCCAGTTTTAATTCAACCGATTGCTTTAGTTTGCAGCATATCCACTTCTTCCAGTGTATTGTCTGTCACTGACAATACGTTGTCATCCGCGAAGCCAACGATCACAACGCCTTTGGGAAGCTTCTGCGGGGTGCTAAGTTGTACATCCCGTTCCAAAGTATTGGGCCAGGGATGGAACCTTGCGGAACTCCCGCCGTAATGTTCACCGATTTTCGCCCCACGGAGGTCTCGTAGATCAGCACCCGGTTCTGAAAGTAACTGTTCAGAATTCTGCACAGGTAATCAGGGACTCTCATTCAGTGCAGCTAATCGGCAATAGCCTCCCAGCTGGTGCTATTGAAGGCATTCTTAACCTCGATCGTTACAACAGCGCAATACCGATCGCCTCTCCGCTTCTCTCCAGGAGTTTCCCGAGCAAATGCAGCAGGCATATTAGCATATACGATGCTAGATCTAGGGCATTTGGCGACGCTAGGGCGATGCTGGGCTTTGGCAACAACACTAATTTCTGTATTTTCCAGCTGTCCGAGAAATGGCTTTACTCTATACATTTTTCATTTCCGGGAAGGCCTGAATCGTCACTTTCAGAGCCACGGTAGGGAGTCAATTCGGTATGGGTGCCTTCTTCACCTCAAGCACTTTCGCCACTGCCACGAGCTGTTTGTTCGAGACTTGCATACCCTCACCCATACTTGACTCTTCCTCGTTGTACGGTGTACGTGGCCACGTCGGGAAAAGTCCATCTACGATAACCTTCAGTTAGGATGGAGGTAGCTTTGCAGCCATTGTTGGGCCTTCGGATCTTCGTCATGACAATTCGGTATGCGTCGCCCCAGGAGTTAGCATCAGCGGCTCGGCACAGCTCCGTGCAGCAGTTTGTTTAATCTTCCGGTTTAATTCGGCACTGTCCGCTCGGAACACTACCCTAGGCACCTCTCTGTCTGCTGTGGATTTAGCTGTCTGGACACGTCTTCTGACTCTGAGACAACTAGCGCTAAGGATGCTGAGTTGCTCATTCCAACAGTAAGCTGCCGCTTGTTCCTCGGCTCCGTTTTCTTCAGAATGGTTGCGTTGCATGCCCTTACTAACGTATTCGCCAGTTCATCCGCGTTGCGGTTCGAGCATTCGTTGCCGAACCGAAGTGTCTCAACAAAGAGTTCCTTGTAGAAGCCCTTTGTATTGCACTTCCACTCGCAACTATTTGTTCATCGAATTGTGACAGGATTTCACTGAACGGTGATAACCGGATCGCCAGATGGTCGCCATAGGTATAGTCCTCACATACGCTCAAGTTCATATTTGTCATCAGCGACAGACTACCGAAGGTAACATCAATGACGGTTTCACGACCTTTCTTGCGAAAAGTCCAAGCGGTACCTACGTCCGATAGTGTAACTTCCAGCTTTGCCAGAGCTTCTAGCAGGCTGCACCCTCTAGCGTTGGTAAATCTGCAGCCCCACTACAGCCCAAAGTCTCCTTCGATGACAAGTAGTCTTCTTTCGATGAGCTTTTCAATCAGAGCATCTAGCATCTGATGGAACTGCTCCACGGTCCACCTTGGGGGTGCATAGCAGCTGCATACAAAGGCAGATCCCGTTGATTTTGACCAGCACGAAACCTTCGTTTGAACTGGACACTACATCCTCCATGGGGGATCTGCCCATCACTTGTACCGTTGCCATCGCCGCTCTATCTGCCACCCAGTTTACGTTATTGGGAGAAACACAATACGGTTCCGCCATGATTGCAACGTCACACTTTGTTTCTGTCGTTGACTGCCACAACAGTTGCTGCGCTATGTCGCAATGATTGAGGTTAATTTGGGTTACCTCCATTACTGCCGCCCTGCTGTGGGCTTTTTATATACTGGGCATCTGAAGCCTTCCGGCATGTGGTCATTTCCGTCCTTCTTTTTACAAAACATGCAACTCGTTTGCTCTTGCAAAATGACCCTTCTCCCCGCATTTCCTGCACAGATCAGATCTTTCAGAACCTTTGCAGTTCCTCGCCTGGTGACTCAAACCTATGCACTTAAAGCATCTCTCCAACTCCTTTGGAACTCGAGGGACGACTTTCGGTTGGCACACCGACCATCCAACTTTTACTCGACCCGACTCCAATAGATTGTTGGCTGTAGCTGTCTGTAGAGGTATCGCCGTCGTCTTTTTGCCTTCCTCAACCGGATTGTCACTGGTGCATCTCCAAGATCGCAGTGCCTTTCAACACCCTTCTCTACTCGTCTTCTGTTGTGATCTCGTTTAGATCCTTGCACTCGATCACAGCCTCCTGTGAGGGAGCTCTAACTATCGCCTACTCAACCAAGAGACTTTACAACGAGCGTCTTGAGGGCTATTGATGGCAGGATCCGTCTTCAGCTTGAAGAGCATCTCACCTTTCTGGTTGCGCCTTGTTTTCACCACCTTCTCGCCTAGTTTCTTCAACTCCGGATCAGCTCTCACTTTTCGGAGGAGTTCAGCGTACGTCGTTCCGCCTTTTACCTCGATAATTAGACTTCGCTCCCGACAAGGCCTACCCAGGTAACCAATAAGCGTCTTTACGGCAGTCTATCAAGCAATTAGGTCACCTTAAATGCAACATAAATGCTACTTTTATACCAATGTACGATTGTTTTACTGCAAAGCTATGATAATGCTTCATCGATGCTATTTTGCATTCAAAATGCTTACTACAGGCTACCAGCATTTAAATAGCATTTGAAATACAACTTCACAACAGACAGAAATCAAAATGCTGATATAATGCTAATATAATGCTAATATAATGCTTGTAGCAGCTGAAATGCAGATTTAGGATTGATTTACTGCATATGCTAATGCTTATTGGTTACCTGCGCTTCTTCTTCTTTCGTGGCGTTTTGACTTGCTACTGATTTTCATCTCATTTTATCTTTCTGGTTGCCGACAGTTCGCCATTCACTGTCTTCACCTTTCTTCTCGACGTTTTTATCCGCTGCTCCTCTTATTATGCACGGCCAGCCATTTTAACTCAGTTTAGAGTCGTTTTTGACTCACTTTCGTCATTAGTAGAGTCACTTAAATTTGAGTAAATGGAACTGGTATTAACAAGTCGACAAACTAAAAACATCCACTCACATCAGATGGATGTTTTTGTATTGTCGACTTGTCAATACCGGCTTTATTCACTCAAATTTAAGTGGCTCCACTTATGACGAAACTGAGTCAAAAATGACTCAAATCTGAGTTAAAATGGCTGACAGGTTGGTGTGTCCCTTTTCCTTTTCTCCGAGCGTGGATTCTGGGGTTCCTTCGGCTTCTACAGTGTCCTCGAGAACCTTTTCGGCAGTCTCTGCTCTCATTCTCAGTGCATTCTGCTCGCGTGCGGCTGAGTCTTCATAGAACTGAGAGAGCGTGTGAGAGCGTGTGAGAGAGTGTGAGAGAGTCTGTTCACGCAGGTGTGTGTGAGTGTATGTTATTGGGTATTTGTGTTCAATTTTATGTTTTTGCGTCCAGCTTCTTTCATTAGCATTTCAGGCCTAATGCTTATTTTAAATAATTTGTTTATTTGTTAGGCTCAGGCGTGTGTAACACTTTGCGGAGCCGATATTCAATATTGTAATTAACAATGTTTTATTTTTAGATTTTATTAAAAGTGGGGTGCCAATTATTCGTGGCTAGCTCGAGGTTAATGGGTCACACATCCAGACCTTTAAACCAGGATCTCGACGAAACATTTGGAATAATGGAATGTAGCCACTGCCCAAGAGAATTACTTATCCAATCGTTTTGCCGTTTTGAAGAGAACTCTGATGTACTAAAGGGAAAAATTCATCTTTGCTAGAGAGTCCGCCTTCTCATTGCCTGGAATTGAGCAATTTTATTTCGAGCAACTCACACATCTGCTTCCTTATTTCTGAAAGGAAGTAAGATGAGTGCCTCATTATTTTCATCCAAGGACTCAATAGAACTGAGACTACCCAAGAAGATGAAATAATGGTCTATGGGTAGGCCTAACGAAAAATTCCTAGACCAGACCAGGAATCGCACCCAGCAACTTCCAGCATGGTGTTGCTTTTTAGATGTGCCTTCACCGACTGAGCTAAGGGGGCCTCTTTTTAGATCTTCATACGGCCATAAAGCACCCACCACGCTGTACGGCGACTTCCTGTACGTATCTAAAGTATGGATGGGAAGCACAAATTTTCGTTTTCACTGTTTGCTAGGTTTTCTCTGCACCTTCTTGCGGATGAAACACGGGCAAAGGAGTAACTTTTTTCCTATTACATCTCGGGAAAGTGCCTGCTTACACATGTGGAAAATTACAGGATGAGCTCGAGTGGCAAAACGAAGCTTGTATTCATGCCTGCATGGGCGCTTCGTTCGACCCAAAAATGAGTTGCATTAGCTTTGGAAAATGGAATAATTAAAGCTTCTCGGAGGATCAGCTAAATTTCCCTTGCTGTTGTTGAAAAACTGAAGAATGTTCCATAGATAATTTTGCGAACACCTCAATTAGATTTCCTTCTTTCTAAATTTGCAGACATACTAAAAAAACACTTCTATCGCACACAATAGTATCAAATATCACTTATAATGTTGAATTCGTACTTTTCTGGATAATTTAAAGCAAGGCAGGAAATACATAATTAACTTGGAAACTCATTATACTGGGAATTGCTCTTCGACGTTGGATGTTACCAACTTTTGCCTCCCTTGAAATTAGTGCCAGTTCTTTGCTCAGAAATAATAATATTTTAACGAAACCTAGCTCATTGGCTGGAAATTTTTTTTCGCATCCCATCAGGGAGTTCAACCTCCAACGCCGGAAAAGTTGATTATTTTCCCACTAGGGGAAATGCACCGGTTTTGGACGTGTTTTCACGTCCCTTAATTGCTGGAGAACCTGAGACCTGGGCCAAAAATAAATTTCCCTCGTAAGGTCGATATTCAGGCTTTTTTTCTGAGGGGTGGCCAAAACTGGCGCACTAGCTCTACCAAATACCATCACCCCACCGCAACCACATGAGTGTAAGCACGCGTAAAACTTTGTGGTACGGGTATCAAACTTTTGGAGAACCGCATTCTCTTGCATATATCATCCACCTTCCTCGGCATGAACACGCGTCATTCGGTGCAGCCTCACTCTTTGCAGGGGTGGGGAAACTTCCAAAAATGGGAAACTACTTTTGCTGCTCGTTTTAGGAGAATGATATCCCTTGGGAAACAACCAGTTCAGAATAATCAGGTCCTTCAAGAAAAGTTGCAGTTCCTCAAAATCGCACAACTTTCAACTCTCATCCGGGCGCTAATTCCAGCAAATCAAACCGACATTGGCCAACCCTGGCGGGAAATAGGATACCACTTTCCGTTCATACCTGCGCCTCATCTGCCACCTTTCGTCGCTCTTATTTTTGGGGGGTAATTTATTCCAGCAACTAGAATGGACGACCCAGGGCCAACGAACTGACTAACTGCAAAATGGTACCTTTCCGAAAACTAGAAAGTTGAACCGACTGGGGAAATTTAAACGTGTCAAGCAATTCCCAGCAAGGGAAGTCGAATAAGTCGAAACTTTCCCGAGGTAAGATTCAGCTTTAAGAGTTTTCTGAAATATTGACTTAATTTGCCGATACCGTCTGGGATTATTGACTCTGCCAGTTGAAACACTCCACCGGTCGGAGTTAACTCTTCTTTTAATCCCTCGCTAAAAAGCCACCGGTCGTCTGCGGCCAAGACAGGGCCAATATTTGCACTGGCAACGTCAAGAGCTTGTCACTTCAGCCGGAGCCGCGTTCCTGATTGCCCTTTTTGTGATCATCATTCCAGCAGGATTGATGCGTTTCATTAGCGGCGCATGATGACGATGGAGATTGGATTGGATTTATTGATCCGGAGCGGCGATGAGACGGTGGCGAGATTCTCATCAAACTTATACCTATCGCATCGCACCTATCACCTATCACCGTTGAAGGCGTGTTCCGTTGAAAACTTACCGCGCGCGCGATGAGGACGGCAATGGCTGATTGGAAAAGTTCCAAACGGGCTCCCAGTTTGAATTTCACGCTGACGCAGATCGATGGCAATTATCGGGTACGCTAATTACCCTACCTCGTTGGCCCTCGATCCCGATGATGATGATGATGTTCCGAGCCTATTTCGGCGCGCTGGAAGGCATCGTTAAGCAAGCGAGTGCTAATCGAACGTGCCAAAGTCATTTCGGCTACCGGTAGGAGGTTGCAAAACTTGCTCTCCGTTGTATCTTATCAGCGAGGTTCAGCGATGAGATGGGTACTTTTAGTTTTCTGGGTGGCGGGAGGAGACCAGGGTTGCCAGATTCGCTCCGGAGGTAGATCACTGAGCCTATCCATTGCATTATTAGTAGTTGGAAGCGAAAGTTTTACCAGCTATTCCAGTTCAGATGGTAAACTGACACTTTCACAGCGTTTCAATCGGCTTTTTCGTTTTACCGAATTTTGGTAGTTTGATTTCGAATCGGTTCATACCTTTGTATTTTTGTTCCTTTTACCCTTCGACATAAACCACTATTCCACTTTAGTGAACAGCCCAACAGCATCCTGACTGTTGATTAAAATCGGTGTGTTTTCTTAATTAAATCAACAACAATCCGACTTTGTGAATGGTTCGAACAGCATCCTTAGTGTTGGTTTAAAGCGGTTCAAATCTAAAAAAAATAGGTGGTTTTCTCCTGCGCGGAAACATTCAGGGGCCTTAGCCTGAACATATGCCCATATTGAGTCCGGGCTGCTAGAGGCCAAATGTCCTTTGATGTTTTCCTTCAGCCACGCTTGAGTCCTTTTTGAGGTATGACACGGTGCTCCGTCCTGTTGGAAAATGACGTATTTGTGTGCTCCAGAGTTGGCTTTCATCCATGGCAGAACGTGGTCCTTGAAAATGTTCATGTAAACCTCGGTATAAACTTTTAATCCAGCTTTGATAAATACTGGAGGCATTCTCAAGCCACTGGACGCAACTGCCCCGAAAACCATGACTCCGGCCGGATTTTTGGTTGTAAACTTGAATTTCACGTGCTCTGGAAGCTTCTTCAGCGAAATAAACCTGTCTGTACGTGTGGTCAAGAGATACGGGATCGATGGTGAACATTTTCTCATCGGAGAATACGATGATAGTATGCTTCTTTTTCAATGCTGACACCAAACGTTTCGAGCGCTCTAGCCGTAGTTGTTTGATTCGGTCCGTTGCAAGGTGGCGCTTACTCTTGCCCTGACGAACGGTTCAAGTCATCTTTGACCAACCGTTGCATGGTAGTTTTCGATCGACTTCCTTAGCCACTTCGGATCGATCTGATAGGATTTCGCTCACTTTGTCTCTCACGGATCTGTGACCGTGGACTGCCACTACCCGGCTTCCGTGGACGTGGTCCATCAAGGAGTGAACGTTGATACGCTAAACGGTAGCCGCCAGGTGGCATCCCACAATTGTTGCAATTTGTTTTACGAACTTTTGGGCGAGCAGCAAACTCAGTCACAACCTCCTTTGCGTACATTGTTCTCAACTATGTTTCTCGCGAACCACTGTTTTGTTTACATCGTCTTAGAGCATACAGTAAGATGACACGTATTAAAACAGTAAAACTAATGTTTAAAGCTACCAAAAAATAAGTATTGAAATCTTTCGCATTTTTTTATGAGACATACTGTACGAACATTTCCTAACACAGCTCCAGACGCTCTTTACCTATGTCCTTGATGCGAGTTATAACAGCAGGGTTAATATAAATGACGTAACTCGTTAAGGACATACGGGATCAAGTCCATATCACTCCGAAGTTTTCTGAGCACTTCAGGCGTGACATTTTCAAGAACCGTTTGTCTTCACTGGAGCATCTATTGGTTAGCAATTTGAGCGATTTTTGTTTTGTATTGTTTGTGGTTTTTAGTCTCAAAAATGTGAAGTGATAATTAACCTAACCTATAATTCATATGGACAAAGGACCGCCTCCTGTTTCACTGCTAAAGTGTATGTTAATCGAGATTTGTTGAGTAGCTTACTGCAGAAAACTACAGTAAATAGATCGACAGTTGCTGCGGAATGTCAAAACGTATTTGCCGGAATTTTTTGCAAATTCTCATGCTTTCTTGATTGCTGATTTAGAAGCAAACCCGATTTCCATATTAAAGGCTTGCAGAAGATTGCTCTCCGTCAATTCTCCTCCAATAAATCGTTTTGCTTTGACGCTCAGGCTTAAAAACTTCAAATCATCAAAATGAAACGAAGCTCATAAGAGATTCGGTCTGGTGCAAACATGATGACGAAATTCAACTTTGGTCCCAGCATCTTATCGTCTACCGCATCAACCGCAACAGCGAACACTTTTGGTCGGAATATC
>JASCZW010013320.1:0-25991 GCA_034211315.2 Aedes japonicus
AGGTAGTAGAAGTCGTATGCCAAAAATAAACCCAAAATGAGCGGGAGATAGTTTCTCTCCCATGTAGGAATTTGGGAGTGTGAATAGACAGTTCGTTAGAACCATTTAAGCTACCGGTAGTATATGAGCACGATCAAGCGCACATTCTTTTGCCAGTCAAGGTGGTGGATTCGTTCCTGCCTTGACCTACTCCGCATGGGGATGCTTGGCAAAAGATTGTGTGCTTGTTTCGAAATACTACCTCACAATGCCCTCCGCTCAATTTCAAAAAACTACTTCTATTCAATTTTCACAGCCTGCCGTGCGCTAACGGAACTATCAATACTTTCTCTTAACAACTTTGTTCTAGCAAAAAAAAGTGCTGTCTACTCCTAGAGCCTCATGGTGATGAGAAATTATTTCCTTCTCAAACAACATCATCAAAGAAGATGTTGCTTTTCAGCACTGGCTAACAACTGATCGTTGTAACTTGGAAACAATTATAAAGCCTGTAGACGAGTTTGTTCCGTATTTTGTTGATACATTTGATAGGCTTGTAACTCATGATTTTTCGAGTACTTTTTCAAAAAGATGTTAGTCACAAAATGTAAACAAACGCGTTGTTCATGGCATGTTATTCGAAAATCATGTATATATGCCCATATTTGATTAATTTTATGATGGATTATTTTTGAAAGTTTTTACTTACGACGCGTTTGTAAAAGTCTTTATACCACAAGGTTAAAAAACATTAGATTTTTTAAAGTAATAATTGCTATTTTTAGCAAATTATTTGCATTATTTTATACAACGTACTGTTGCAGAAAAAATATACGTCATTTTAATAAGTTTGATCTATCTGTATGAAATATGACAATTTGACCTATCATTTCAACGTATCAATATTGTCATTTGCAGAATGACGTATCATTTTGACGCAAGTAACATGCCATCTATCATACTGACTTATCAAAATGACGTATTATCTCTTTCTATTGCAGACCGTTGTTCGAAACATTTTTCTGAATGACACTTGAATTAACACTCGTAGTGTAATGCACAGTGATGTAATATATTTTACCAATGTGTCATTCAGTGGAATTTAATTGGGATAAACATGTCCGATTTTCAAATAGGAATAAGAATAAACTCAAAAAATTTCAATGCTGATTTTCTCATTTTTTTCAAATGTTACTTTCGTCCATTTGAAAAAGTACTCGATATTTCATTTATAAAGAACAATCATATTTGTTTGCAAAACAAAAAAGATTTTCTAAAAGAGGGTTAAATAATTGTAATGTGTGACTTTTCAGAAAATTATTCATTTACCATTCAGAATGCAGCTCAGGGTTACCATTAGAATTGGAACCCTTTTGAAGCATATTAAAGGATGGACAATAAATTGTAACACTAGAGCTTTATCATAATTGACTCAATAGCAGTTCTGTTGTTTAAATCAGAATCGCTAGATTTCATTAAACAAAATTCAATATACTGCTCAAAAATTGTTTTTATGTCAGATAGAGCAGCGGTCCGTTATAAGAACAAAAAGCATCATGCCAGCTTGTCCAAGTATGGATTGGAAGCAGAATGGTACTTCTTTGCAACGTCCATGGTCCATGTGATGATTGGTGGAACTTTGAGAGAATGGCAGTTGAACAGACAAATAAAAGTATTTCAAAACTAAATTTCAGCTTTATATCAGCAAAACAGTATGTTAAAATGTCAGATGTACTTGAGCATTTATGTAGCCACGTAGAGACACAACCTGGTACACATAAACTTCATTGCTTTTTACCTATTTTAGAAAATCAAATTTCAGTTAAAAGGTTGTCTGATTAAAAGGATGATACAAAGAAATTTACTATGTATGAGAAAGACTGATAAATTGAATATATGAAGCTATGTTAATTACTAATACGTGAAAATGTACACATAAAAAAATAAAATAAATAAAATCCTTGCCAAGCAAAAACCTATAAGTTTTCATTGACGTGAACAATATTTCAAAAATTCATATAACGACATATTTGAATCATCTTTGCATAGATATACATCAAGTTTTATCAAATGAGATATTTCTAATATGATAATACTTGATGCATATTCATTTAAAAGCGATTCAAATATGACGTCCGTTTTTTTTAGATTTATCAGCTTACGACTTTTCTCATTCCTTTTACATGTAGTGTAACAAATCTTGACCTTCTTCCCACCTCTTCCCCAGCCCCAAAGATTCACGATGCCATTTTGAGTCGCCCCTAAAATAAGAATATCCGAACAAGCAGTTATGAATTAATTTTACTTAAACGTACATTTTCGGTTCTTTTTTACTGATGTAAAGCGAAATAGAATCTTTTTGACCCTTTTCAAATGTTAGGCTAGATGATTATTGTTTTTTTGCAAATATGTTCAATACATTCAATTATTTATGGCTGCTGAATACTTTTTTTTTTTGATTCAAAAAACTAAAGTTCTTTTCACATGGTAGTCCAGATAAATTTAAAAACAAAAACAAAACACAAAGTTTCATTGGATTATGAGAGGGAGCTGCCAACCACGAAGACGAATTGGCGTGAAATTTGTGCATTGACAAATCCTTTGATTTCAGCCTGCCAAATCGAGTAAATTCCGGGTCCAATCTATCATTGACTAAAGTTAAGTATCCCTCCATCAGGTTCAACTAGAAATATCGGCACTTAAGAGCCGGGAGAGATGATGTTCCAGCGATGCTCTTCGTGGTACAATCACAAAGCAAATTGTCATAACTGTTGTTACAACGTCAATCCAAAAAAAATCGGCACCGCGAAAGTTTTTCACTGACTTCACTCACAACTTATCACTGATACTAATAAATTGAAAAATAGACTTTACTAGTACGAAATGCTAACACAATAATAATGTTTTTACTATAATTTGACAAGACTGAAGAAAAAACGTCTGCTCCGGTCAAACGCACAGCCTACTCCTTTTCTAATAATTACCACTTTTCTTAACAACAGTTAACCGGGGCATCATAATCAGCTGTAGAAAAGATATCGGGGAGTATTAATAATCTTAAGAGAGTCAAGAATAGAAATAAATGAAAATCTTCTATCCATAAACTAAATGTATCTAAAAGCGACCACAACAACACGCAATCATACAGGCAAATCCATTCCGTTGGCCTATCTATAAACATAACTCGCTACCAGCAGCCGCCACAACGTGCGGCTTTGCCGGCAGAGCAGCGATGATGAGCTTTTTCCGGATCCTCTTTGCCCCATCTTGCAGGCGAGAGCATATTGTTCGCGACCGTCTCACACACTGACACACATATGCAACGACGCCAGCGACGGCGTCTTCCTTGCCATATCGTCGCGTCGTCGGTCGTCGTCGTCGTCGTCGTCGCCGTCGTCATCGTGGTTCAGGAGATTTGCTCTTGTGTAAGGTTAGGGAATACGTCGGCGTCGCTCGTTGGTAGCGGCGTCACGGAGAAACTGCTCTTCAACTGATTTTGCTTTCAACGGGGAGAGAGACTCCCATATGGAGTGGTGAGTGGGTGGTTTTGGGGCAACCCGGCCCGGTTATGACGACAGCAGCAGCAGCAACAGCGGCAACGAAGAGTAGTACGAAAGGAGAGAAGAAATGATGTGTATGTATTCTTTCTGAAGAATATAGTCCTATGCTGGGGATACGATATGTTCAGTTGCGTTCGAGACGCCGTATCGTTCAGGTGCAAACAGGTGTGGGTTGTTCGGTGGTTGATTCAGTATATTGCCTTGATTTGCGACAGGACTGCAATTCCAAAAATGAAAATAAATCTGAATTCTCAGTAACTGGTTTTCGGGAACGAGAACGAACCGAGTCGTGCTCAGTGTATTGAACGAAGGGTCTGTCCTTGGGGAGGACTCCTTTCACGCGAAGATCTCCCGACGGAGGTCAACCGGCAACCGTAGAAAGTGAGAGTGTACCTAACGACACTGTGGGTGGTGGAAGTTGGAAGATTATCCCTTCCATTGACAGTTGCAGCATCTCTGAAGAAGACAACAGCGACGGGCGAAGAGTGAAAAGCGTGAAATTGGGGATCTGGAACAAACGAAAGCGAAAGTGCAAGTGCAAGTGGTGAGCGCGAACCAATCCTGAAGCCTTCCACCTCCAAGCGCTCTCTTCAGAAGGTCGTATTGGTTGCAAACGAATCATCGTCACGTCGGTGGCCCTCCAGCAGCCACCTTTGAAAACTCCAAATCTCCGAAGAACCGCCCCGTACTCCCACCCATCCACTAGGGGGTGGAGGTGATGGTGGTGTGGCGATCAACAAACTAACGATCACAGACGAAGACAACTCTGAAGTGATCTCTCGCCTTGAGTCTTTCTCTCTATCTCTCGTACGAACATCACGCTCTCCGTTTTCCGTTCGTTCGTTCGTTCGTTTCGGTTCGTGCTGCGATCGCGCGCGCGGTGGTCAACACTCACGGCTTGGGCACCCGAGAGGATCGCGAAGATCTGCAGTACTATCAAAAGCTTTCCGGATGCGAACCGCGAAGCTTCTTCATTTGCCGCCGCTACGGTTCCTTGCTGTCCACGCTTGTTGAACAAATCTCGGTGTTTGGTCGGAGAACGAACAAAGCAGAAGAAGACGACAACGATCCCAAGCCCAATGAAATCGAAAGTGAATCTGCCTGTGCTGGCGACGCTGCGTGCTGTCTGAAAGTGAAAAACTTGTGTTTTGTGACTGGAAGTTTTCGGTGAATAACTTGTTTAGTGATTCGGGTTATGAATTCTGGTTTTCTGCATGAAGAACAACAGTGAGCTGAGAGAAGTTGGTGGAGTGATCTAAAATTATCTTAGAAGAGCGCGCAGAAGTGGATTAGCATTGTGACTACGGTAAAGTGTCTTTCGTGCTGGAGGAGGAACAAGATCAGCACCAGAGGGTCCTAGCACCTTCAACAGGTCTGAACACCATTTCTGATTATTCGCTGTTTTCGATGTTGTGCCGCTTGATTGCTATCTTTAGTTCGTTGGTAGAAATAGTAGTGCTTAAGTGTGAAACTGTTCCCGTATTTTCAGTTCAGCCTTTCAAGATTCCAACTTGCTTTCTTCAGTTCATCCCCGCTTTTTGATTTGTTTATGAAATGAACACACACACAATATACTCCGAGAAAAAGGATTAAACAACTGAAAATCGAAAATTCGAAAACATGAAGTTGCAGCGCCGGTGCTACCGGAAGATTCGTCCACAAACTACTTGTTCGCAAAAGGTGAAAAAACAACCCCTCCTGTAAGGGCAGTGCGGCCGAGGAAGGAGCGTGAGTGTGTTTGTGCTTGTGTGAGTGCGTGCGTTGTGTCGAATCCTAACTTGATCAACTTTTAAGGACATGCGAACCCGCCTGGCTTCGTTGATTGTTGTGAAGCAGGAACCACTGTCGGACGCAGTAGACGATTACTACGGGGATGATGGTAGTGTTCTAGCAGCAGTCGCTGCAGCACCGGAATTGGCAAGAACTGTAGTAGTGCATGGACAACTAAGCAATAGCAACAATAACAACAGTAACGGGTTCGATCACGTTGGACCACATTACGGCGGGGATGATCGTCTGGTGCGCAGTGACGAGTTTGGTGCTTTCTTTGGACGCGTACCGACGGCCAGCTACGGTCAGGGTGATCTGAACAACAACCAGCACAGCGGGCAGGATTTTCAGTTGTTTGACGCGAAAAAGTGTATGTATCGTTTTGTTTGATATTTATTTTAGTTTTAATTTTGCTTTGTTTTGATGTTTTGTGTGAATAGCAATGTCTACCGATTGAGTTGAAGAAGGGAATTATAGTTTAAAAAGAGTTGTCATTGGGGGAGAATATAGTATCTAAGTTGCGTATGAAACGAATCGAGGAAGAAGCTCCAGTTTTCTTTTCTGATTATGTTTAAAATTTTATAGAGAGCAAAAGGCTATTGTTTAAATATGTTTATTGATAAAACTCAATGTTGACGACCCAAAAGTGTCAATATGCAACAAATCGAGACCAAACTAGCAATCTATTTACAGCTGTGCCTTTATGGGCGGTAAAAGTACCATAGGGTAGAATATAAAAAAAAAAGGTTTGTAAGCTCCTCGAAATTTCGAGGAATATAATTTGAAAGATGTTCCTTTACTTATCTCTTCACTTCTCCTGTCATTCCACTTGGTTGATTCAAAATGTTTATTTTTGTTATTCAACGTGTGCAAATACTATAACGAAAAGAAACCAATTTATTTGCACTCAAATATCTTGACTCAAAGTTTATTGATAAAGGAAAAACGAAATTAATATGGAAACGGTGACCATAAGGCTGAAATGCTCAATCAATAGGTCGAATTGCTCATGGCCTGTTGAGGTGCCTGATTGTGGTGGCGGATTCGTCCGTGCCTCGACCTACCCCGCAGTGGGATTTTAGGCAAAGGTAACTTCCTTGGTTCGAGTACTACTTTACCCATGCCCATTCGCTCAATTTTCATTATTTATATTCTATTTCCAACCTTCCGTATACTGACGGAACTTTCAACACTTTCTCTTCATATCTTTCATTCTAGCCAAAAACATTAATGTTCACTCTTGGTGCCTCATGGTAATGAGCGAACATCTCCTTTTAAATCAAATCTTTTATGTATATCTGTTTGCTAAGAATCGCGTTCTGTTCTGATTTCAAAAACTGAACTAAACATTTAGGAGGGATGTTAGCGAATTTTTGACGTAAGACTACATCTTTGTTTTCTATACTGGGTTACTGTTTGAAAAAAAATAGCATTGCGACCGTCACGACAAGTTTTCAGGTTTTGATCAATAATGTCCCAGTCATATCTCAAAAAAATATTCAAAATGTTAACAACAATCGATCGGAAAGAAATATTCCCGATCAATTTCAAATCAATTTCAATTTCAGGCCTTATGCTTTTGAAAAGTTAATAACTGTTAAGCCACAATTTAACAATTTTAGTTTTATTCCAGCCGTATAGCACTCCTCCCGGGTTTGATAATAAAATTACATTTAAAACACCTCTTCTATGCATCTATAGACGGTTTTGAAAACAAATTAATAAAATCTTTAGAAGACCATAAAGATTTTGAAAATGTTCTAGTGAGAGATGTTTTGAGAACCTTCATAAAACCTTTTGGCTACCATCAAAACCAGCATAGGGCCAAATGGCCAAATGGCCACATATGTCAAACTTCACTGTGATATTTTGGTTGTTTTTGCTTGTTCTGCTCTGTTCGATTCTCTGCTCTTCTGATTCATTTAACAATAAATAATATGTAAGAAAAACGTTCTAGTGATGCGGGAAACTCAGTTTGATTGCAAAATATCCAAGACAAATTGAGTTTTATATTGCGTATCATGCTACAAATCATATGCGCATTAAATGTTTTGGTGAATATTGGCACGATAAAACCTGAAAATTAATGCGCCTCGGAGATTATGTGAGATTACAATGACAGAAACAAAATTTAAACAGAGATGTTCGATAAATGAATCATGAATTTCCTGAAAATTGATGGAATTCAAATTGGTTATCTAAAAGAATTCGCAAATTGGTCTCAGCTCTACAGTTCATTTGCATTACATTTAAAATGTGGTGTATTTCCACATATCAATAATTTCTTATATTTCAATGTGGCGATTGGAAGAAAGCACAGTTTATCCAAAAAGTCAATTTATCATCGCAATGGCTACTATAAAACTATTTGGTCATTTGGTGACTTCCTTCTGTACCAATTTGCCGTTTAATGCATTTCTGGAGGCAAAATTCTTTTTCAACTGACCATAATAAGATAATATGAATAAGTCCTACAACGGCATTTCGTAACATCATTTTAAGAGTTCATAAAGTCACAATAAAACCTTTGATAGGAGTAAAAGTAATCTTGGAAGAAAAAGTTGTATGATCGTTGTTAAGAAGGTGTGTAGGTTTACATAAACCTAACCAAAATTTCAAACCGATTGGCCCCTCTTACTGCCATCATAAAATAAAATTGATTTCTAGTGGCGTTCATAAAACTTCAATAAAACTCAATAAAGCTGGATGGTTTTGGCAATGGTAGTTGAAATATGACCCTTAAAGGAAAATGGCTGTATAAGACCACAGATTAAATACAGGTGTACACTGTCCTCGGTAAATTTGTTTTATATCAATTTTTCTAGCTGGGAAAATAAAAAAAAACATATGAATTAATGGTCGAAATGACAATCTAGAACGTCATGAATATGAAGAAGCTAAGGAAATAAAATAAAATACCTTTTTAATAGTTCAATGCGTTGTTTAAGAATATGGATAACATGCAAACTACTGATTGAAACTTTTGTAAGGATAACAATCATTATTTGATAACTTTGTGATGTTCTTGGTCATTCAAACTGTCCTTGAGTTCAGAACTTAAGATCTACAGAAGTAATTATAGCTTTTGGGGCTATACAAAGTTATGCTGCGTATTCAACACTATTCAGTGATTTTTCTTAACGTAAAAAAACCTTATGAAATAAACGGGGATGATCTAGGTCATGCAAACTGTCCTGGAATTCAAAACAAAAGATTACAGTTGAAACCGTAGTGTTTGGGCTATATAGGATGACGATATGTTTTCAAACACATTCAATGAATCTTTTTGGAGATCAACAGTGATTATTTTATAACTTTGTGATCCTGGGACCTTAGAACTTAAAATCTACGGTTAAAACAGTAGTTTTTTATGCTATACAAAGTTAACCATGCATTCAAGCATATTGAGTGAATATTTTCGAACGTAAGAATACACACGAAGCTAATCTCGAGATGGTCTAGGTCATCCAAACTGTTTTGGCGTTCAGAACATTTTCAGAAGATTTACAGTTGTCTAAGAAAATTTTGTGATGCTCCATTTCTCTTCAAAGGGTTGGGACTGAAGAAATGCCTCATTCAATTCTTCCTGCAAACTACTTCCGAAATGCATACACACGCAATTTTTCTCCATTGGTTAAAAATCTTCTGCTTAGCATTCTGCTATGCGCATCGATCGCAAACTCTAGCTCACCTGACATCCTACGGTCCGAATCATGTTTTCACACTTTTTATTTTCCCGAAGGTGAAACAATTGTACCAAAGTTAATTTGAATTTTTCACGGGAGAAAATATATTTGCAGTCATCATCGAACAAGACACATTTCAATCCAGTTACAATAAATATTCAAACATATTCAATTAATATTCTTAGAGGTCATCAAACATAATAAAGCAATATGACCTGTTCAACATCTGTTTGACCAAATTAAGTGAGCCTTCTGGAAGGTCAACAGACATGAGATATCTCGAGATGTTTCAGGTCACCAAATCTACCGTTTAGATCAAAAGTTGGGATCTATAGTCGTAATATTAGTTATCAGTCATTAAAAGATTATCTTGGGATGTTCAAGTTCATAGAAACTGATCCTGAGTTCAAAACATAATAAACTTTATTTACAGTAGTAACCCTTGGCTTTTTGGGCTATACAAAGCTATGATAAATATTCAAACATATTCAATGAATATTCAACCACGCCCACATAAACCATAGGAAAATCGTGTTAGATACAGGTTATTAAAACTGTCCTTAAAAACATTAGGTCTACAATTGTAACAATAGCTTTACAGGCTATAAAAACTTGAGTTAGTTTGTTTGGCATAGGATATCCCAAGATTATCTCATAACGTCTAGTGGTCTTCCATGACCCCGATTTTTACAAGCCACCGCGCATCGATCTTTTAATTGGTACAGAACTATTTTTTCACACCCTGAAAATTGGACAAATTCGGCTTGGTGACAATTCTCCCGTCTTGCAAGAGACGACACTTGGTTGAATAGTTTCTGGCCCGTCTGGACACTCATGGTATCGTCAATCTTGAACCTGCCACACAGCGCTTTCCGATCCTGATAGACATCAATTCGCACAATTATTCCAACGTTTTGGGGAATTGGAAGAAGTTGGGAGTTGTAAGACAGCATCGAAGCTGTTGAATGAAGAAGAACAAAATTACCAGCGCACAACTACCAGCGATTCATTAGGCCGATACAAAGTCAGGCTACCATTCCGCGACAGTACTAACAAGCTAAATGAGTCGTTTTAGCAGGCGATTCAAAGGTTTAATCATTCTGAACCTCGATAAGTAACAGCAATACGATTCGTTCATCAAGGAATACATACGACTCTAGCACTGCAAAGCGATATCTGAGTCCGAAGTGAGTAGTAGTTCAAACTTCTATTTGCCTCACCACACCAACCAAAGCCAACTTCATTTTATACCAAACTTCGAACGGTTTTCGACGCATCGGCGGAATCATCCACTGGAGTATCGCTTGATGATCTGCTCTTGACCGGTCCGGTTGCACAACATTTGTTGCTGAACATCATATTGCGGATTTGATGTCTCAAACGACGTCTCAAAAATGTTTCGCCAACGATCAAAGATTCCTGCAGATTGTTCGGCGAAAACATCCTTCAAACTTATCAATTGACAACGGTAACTTACGGTACGGCATCAGCGCTGTTTGCACCCACACATACATTAAACCAATTGGCTGTCGACGAGGGAACAAAGTTTCCAATGTCTGATAAGATTGTTGTTCAGGATTTTTGTTTCGAAGATGTTTTGTCTGGATGCGTCACAGTGGACGAGATTTAAATTGCTGGTGAGCAATTTACACAACTACTGCACAGCGGGGGTTTCCAGTTGCACAAAAGGTGCTCTAATTCAAGTGAATTTTTCAAACCCATTCCCGAAGAATTACACCACATGAGATCAAAACCTGTGTTACCAATCGAGTAGCTAAAGTTCTGAAATCAACAGAAGGTTACCAATACAAATATGTCCGTTTCACATCGCAACCCTGAGGATAAAGTGTCAAGGGTATTCCAGGGTGCATTTCGTTCGACATGTAGGGTCTATGTCATCTCCCTGGCGTGATAAATCAGCCTCTGGTTGATAGTCACGTAAATACGAAACAACAACAGTCTATTTCATTGTTAAACAGGGTATGTGTCCCTTGACTCAGCCTTATATGCAACGATTGATTACATTTTTTTAACTCATAAGGTACTTGGGCTGGAAGCGACATTCAACTAGTTGTGCACTTGCTTAGTTAAGTTTAATAAGCCATTTGGTAGTACGTTACGCAACTAATTTTATAAAGTCAGAAATTTTCGTGCGATATCGATGTAATGTGGGTCTATAAGCACCAAATTTGGTCTATCCGTGGATGAAACTTGAGTCTTTGCACGGTTTTTCTGATTTTCTGATTTCAGGCGTTGCCAGTTATATTCGCTAACTTTAGTAAAACTGCTTAGAGACATTTGAGTGTTATATATTTTCATATATCTTTATTCAAATTTTACCAATAACAAAATGTTTTCTTCGTTATTGATATAACAGGTAATAGTTAGAAAAAAAATATAGGGTTCTCTAACATAGGGTTTTCTTGTTAATGATTTGTTATTATATCTATGTGAATATTTTTTTTTGTTTATAACGTGTGGATGTTATTTGTACAACTAGACTGCATTACTCGGTAAATTGGTTCAATTTAGCCAAATTTAGTTCATTAGAAGATCCTGCAGATAATCTATTCAGTTTAACCAGTGAAGTCATGATGTCTAAAAAGTTAAGGAAATCGAAAATTATGCCGGAAAGAACCTCTTTAAATTGATAAATACACAGATAGAAAGAAACATTTAGTTTTCTGCGTTATCTAATACACATAAATGGAATTCTAGATTTCAGAAATATTTGAATGCCTGTTCATTTAAGGAGGAGACATTTTAAATTGTTTGCTCAATATACGGCCAGATACGGCAGGATTATGTCTTATTCGCTCACTCACTTATTCGATCTTTTTCTTCGTTCTGGAAGTTCACCTGGCACCTCCTTTATATTGAACCGTTTCAAAGTACGAAAAACAAAACCTTTACCCACTCCGAACTGCTTAGGGCTATTGAATATCTGACATGTTGTAAGCTTTTGCAAATGTAATTTTAAAACTTGCTCCCGTATGGGTAACGGACTCGCTTATTTATCTTCAGCAATAGGCTGTCAAACGAATACACTCCAAACGGGTATACTCAATTCCGCTGTTAAAATTACCCAACTTAAATAATCCAAGACTGATAGAAGGCGACTTCTATTGTGAGACATACAGTACCTAAGTTAGTAAATTGACAAAGATTTTCCTAAAACTAAGTGTTCTAAAGGCTATCGAAAATACTGAGACATCAGAAAACTAGAATTAATCACCATAACTCGTATCAAAAGAATTCACATGTGAAAATTTTAGATAAAATACGTTAAATTTTAAAATGAACAAAAACTATTTTTCACCGTAAGTTTCTTATTGCTCACTTAGCTGGGGAGTAGCGAGACAAACATTTTAGCGTGCATCTCTGCCTATAAATAACCAAACTTCAAACTAAGCACCTGAGATATGTTTCCAGGCTACTAGAAACGTGTACTATTCGATTGAAATAAAAAACTTGCTCGTCGCTTTTATCAACAAAATCAACAACAACAAAAAAACGTTGAATAAAAAACTGCATCAGTGTTGACTACCCTCCTCTACAGAAACACAAATAGATAAATTCATAACTCTATAATTGAAAACGAATGAAAAAAAATATTTCGTAGGGAATTTTCATTTAATGCGGGAAAATGTGATCTACACGTATTCAATGGAGTATACATCATACTGCTTGCCCGACGTTTTCCGTACAAGTATACGTGTATGTTCCACGATTAGATTATTGAACACACACACTAATGCATTATGTAATCAAACGAGTGCGAGTAAGACGGATTCACACTGTTTCCCTTTTTCAAGTGCGCGTTACGAAAGAAATGACAACAGTTTGAACATTTTATATATTTTGAATAATTTTTATTATATCGGCTCCGAAAAGTGTTACACACGCCTGAACCTAACAAATAAACTAACTGATTGAAAAAACCATGTTAGCTTGTATGAACTTCCCTGTCGTCTAGATCAAATGTTGCTCTGAATTCTGAAAGTCTGAATGAGTTCTTTCCCCACTTACTGGTTCCGATTTTGCTTCGATCTGTTCATCAAATGACGCTGATTCGTTCCGGATGGCTTCTTGATGTGCTTCGAAATCCTCTTCATCTACTTCGTCTTCAGCTGGCATCCATTCAGTCGCCACCGCAACAAAGTTCATGTAGTTCGGCATTTTTTTTATCTTAAACTTCTTTCCGTTATTATCGTAGCGGAAACAAGCATTTTCAAAATGATCCTACAGAAGGTTTATTTAATCAGATTATAGCACTGCTATGTTGATGAAATACCTGTAAAAAACTAATCGTGTCAACTGACGCTACAGTCTAGCGAGCTTGGTTTAATTTCGGTTGTCCAAAAATCCAGTCGACAGAATTCTATCCATTTGGATCTTGTAATACTATCACTGGGAAAACATAAAAAAACCTTATCCCGTATAGTTTTTACTGTCTCTGTCACAGTACTTAAATGTACACTTCATGTAAAACAATTTAAAAACGTCTGCAACTCGCTGCAAAAAGTGAAACTAGCTGATTTGTGAGCGATATTTTTCGGCAGCATGAAGTCATGCGACTGTTCAACAAAAACATCAGGGACACGTCAAACAAAAAACTTTTCTTGATTAAGTTAGTGTTTTGAAAATTGTTATGTCTAATATAGAGACGCAATCAATACACTGTATGTGTAGTATTTGTTTCTTCCTCCCAGGGAAGAACTATGGAGCAACATTCAGGAAGCCGTTGTATGCTATTCCTGTCAGCACATGTCCAAACCTCGTTGAGTCAATGCTGAGTAGAGAGTGAGAAGTGATCCGAAATAATGGTTATACTACTAAATACTCATGATCAAAGTTGAGAGAAACGTATTTCTGCATGAATTAACGGATGGTCTTATTTTATTCTCGCATCATTTTCTTGTTTTGAAATACTGGAATGGTACTTTTTATATCGAGAGTGAAAAAGTGCGAATCCAGAACTTTCCGTAATGCTTTTCAAAAGAATGTTTGTGCTTCTGTGTTCTGAATTTCTCGACAGAACTCTCACAGATTACTCCTGAATATATACATATATATTTTGTAATTACATCGATTTAACAAACACTAGAAAACTTCCAACCTACATGTGTGACATTTTCAATGCATGACATAGATCTTGGAAAATTGAGACAGCCACACAGGTAAACATACTTGGAAGTTTTGCTTGCACACGTTAGAGAAAAACTCATAAAGGTGTAAATATGTTTTACCACAAAAGTTCAACTCAGTGGACGCAGTGGTTCTACGCCTAGAAAAATATGTTAAAAAAAAATCTCAGTTTGTAGTTGAAAAAAATAAAAGAACCACTCGTGCTAAAAAAAACGATTTTTGCAATTTGTTAAATAAACTTGTTTTCTAAAACGGTCTGTATTCATTCCGATAATAAGCAAATAAATTTAGACGCATACATTCATCTAAACTTAAAATCAAACTCAATTTTGGCTTTGAAAGTCGTTCAACTATCACTTATTAACGATCTACGTTAGATTCTCAGAAGACACTGTTATGTTCGTTTAATTTAAACTTAAATAAGCCAGCAAAAGAGCCAATTAGATCAACAACTTATTATGTTCCTGGAAGCAAAAGTATAAGTACCGAGAAGCACTTTGCTGTTCTATCATTAACTGTACATTGATAAAGCAGAAAAGTTTTCGAGGAGTTCAGTTCCATTCAAGGATGCATAATATTGAATAAGTTTTCGATCATAATGGGCATCAAATGAGGTGTTTTCACCAGCATATAGGTGATCACTGAAGCGTTAACACTTTACGATACGCTAATGATTACGCAGTACCAAATGAAGCGTTTTGAAGTTGAAAGTTGAAACACATAAATGGAAATACAAACTATTCCAAAACTAAACGAGTTCAACATGCGGTGAGAATTCTGAACCTCCAATCTTAACGAGCCATCACTTGAACTGTTATTCATCTCCTCAACTACTCTCACTTCGATCAAATCTCACCTATTCCGGAAGACCATAACGCACAGTGCACGACGTCAGTGAAAACATGGATCTGTGAGCTTGTATTCCCAACCGCCTAACTATATTTTAATTACGCTTCATGTTCAACAGAACTCCTACACCGATTCGTGTAGGATCCCTTCCTCCCCAACCCAACGAACTACACCCCGCAGATGAATGCGGATGTGGTAATTAGTTGTCATCGTCAAAACAGGCTAATCAAAAATTTAGATCCATATCCCTCTCCAATCTTCTGGATCAAGATTTTTGGAGCGCACTTGTCAACGCGAACACTCATGACCGAGCATGGCCGAGGAAGAGGGTGTGCGTAGATTGATCAACGGATGCCAACTGCTCTGGCCTAGGAGCCTGGCGTTACCTCCGAAACCAAAGTGGATGGCTGTCAATCCATTCCCTGACTGACTGACTG
The DNA here is from genome assembly GCA_034211315.2 of Aedes japonicus. NCBI lineage: Eukaryota > Metazoa > Arthropoda > Insecta > Diptera > Culicidae > Aedes > Aedes japonicus. The sequence goes on from JASCZW010013320.1 coordinate 15,430, forward strand.
ACACCGGGCATGAGTCCCGACCGAGCGCCATCGGCCAAAAATATCACCAGCGTTGCTACCGGGATGCCAACGCGGACACTTCCCGTATGAGTGTAATCAAAACTTTTACCTCCCTGGTGCATTCGATGCTACCGCATAACTCATCTCTAATTAAGCGACAAAAAACCTCATAAATCTGAAGCATAGACCGAACCGAATTTGATAATCCACTGACTTGTCGGGGCAGGGATGGAGATTCAAATTCTCACATTTTCTCAAATATCACCGTTAAGCATAACACGGCACTTATTAATTAAATTTCTGTTGCCATAATTCAGGCAATTGTCAGGCGCCCGCCCGGGAATTCGCCAAACGCCAAACGCTCAGAACAATAAATAATGCCCTGAGAAATCAAATATCAGCCGTCAGTCGGGCCCGGCCATCAAAGAGCAAAAGTGATCCTCTCCAAGCGCCAGTCCCAGGTCCCATGGGGGGGAATGATTCTATGAATCGAAATTCTACGATGGACGGTAGACCATAGAAGACGCACGCGTTACGCGTGCATGGTTTCAAATGTGATCCAGACACTGTCACCAGCGACATTATTAAGTTATTTGCTCTTTCGATAAGGTTCTTAATCTTCAGGTCGCGAAAGACGTCGTCGGCAGTGGTCGTCATTAGCCAAAAACTCTCCGAACACGCACCGTCCTCCGAAGCCGGTCATCGGTGGTGATGCGGGCCTCTTTTAACAATGACGTTGGCGCCTGGCGTCTACAGTGGCGCTCCTTTGGCATATTGAGCGAAGGCATAACCGGGAACGTGCAAATAGAGCAGCAAATTTAATTGATGCACCGTTCGCAAAGCACACGCAGAAGTACGGCCATGGCGAGGTTGGCAGGCAATTTACGCCAAGCACACGTCGTTTTTCGCCAATCGCGTAATTATTATTATTATCATTAATGTCATCGAAACAATCAAGGATAGCAGCAGCAGGGAACGGTGGTGGAAGGTTGGTAGCAGCAGCGGCAGCATCATCATCATGTTGAACATGAGGTGCGTTAATCAGAGTTTCGGCAAGGAGGTTGTGTCTTTTGGAAGATCTATCGTCGCCTTTGGCTAATGACAGCGAGTTTAGTGGCGCCTAAGTCATCAAACTTTCGACTGACTTAGAAGGCAGGCGAGCATTGAATTATTGCGAACAAGAAACGATTTCGTCTTCGGTTACGCCGGTGGACATTGGCCCCGGGGTGTATCAGCATCGCCGGTTGGTGGTTTGTTCAGAATTTTAAGGGGAGATCGGGTATGTAAACTAGGCAGGCTAGGAAATCTTACAGCAGTGGATCCAATTAACAATTAGATGCAATTAGTTAAGCATGGATGAAAAATTTGCTCCAAAAGGGTGTTCTGATTAAAATTTGGTCAAACAGCAATGTGTGTGTGAGCCGATCAAAGTTTTTTTTAAAGAGTGAAGTTCTTTTTCTTCTTTAAGCTCAGTTAATACAGAACGCAATACAGGAGAAACATTCAGCTAGGCTTCCTTTTTACCGAATGCGAATTGCCGGGTCATTCGTTTAACATCTGTCATAAGATTTTGTACAGTCTCCTTGTCCACTCGATTCGCCGCAGAAGGCCAGTTTGCCTTGAACTGTTTCTCGCTCTTCTTAAGATTCCGCTTGACGATGACCCAATATTGTTCGATTGGGCGGAGCTCTGGCGTGTTGGGAGGGTTCTTGTCCTTGGGCACCACTTGAACGTTATTGGCAGCATACCACTCCATGGCCTTTTTTCCGTAATGGCAAGATGACAAATCCGGCCAACATAGAACGGAACAATTGTGTCGCTTCAGGAAAGGCAGTAGACGTTTATGTAGGCACTCGCTCAGATAAATTTCCTGGTTGACGGTTCCAGTCACAATGTAAACGTTGCTCCTCATGCCACAGCTAGAGATGGCATGCCACACCATATATTTCTTTGCAAACTTTGACAGTTTATTGTGCTTGAAAATATCTGCCACCTTTCCTCACCCGATTGCCGTGTAAAATTCCTGTCCAGGAAGCTGTTTAAAGTCTGCCTTGACGAAAGTTTCATCGTCCTGTACCACGCAATCAAACTTCGTCAGCATCGTCGTGTATAACTTTCGCGATCGTGCTTTGACCGACGTGTTTTGTTTATCGTCACGATTTGTATGTCGACAGTCCAGCTCATGTTTTAGTTATATCCACAGTTGAAGGCGCCACTCCCAGCTTCTTTGCGACATCTCGGAGAGGTTGGGGTTCCGCCCGAAACAGCGGGCAACTCTTGTTGTCGTCGCTGTGGCCTCCGGCTTTCGATTTCGCCTCGATCCAGCTTTCCTGGCTGTCGACAAACGTTCACCGAACACTTTGAATACATTGGTAACAGTGATTGATTTGACATGGCACACGTGCAAAATTTTGATGCTTTGCTTCTCTTACCTTGATGACATTTTGATAACTGAAGTGCTAATCTCAAAATCAAAATAGAGGCTACACGCACACATCTTCAAAATGAGGGGTGTGCAAAAAAATTTTAATGCACGATGAAAGGAAATACGTCAAGTTTAAGTTGATCAAATTTTGATAGAAACGCCCTCTATGTTGGATTGGTGAAACAATTATGAAACACCTTAAAGCCTGTCCATGTTAAATTTTGTACACTAACAACAACAACAAATTGAGACATAATTCAACAATACTGATAGTTTATTTCAGTATTTTGTATTTCAGTATTCGTCAGAAACGCTAGCGATGGTTGTTTTTCATATTTCCTTGAGATTGTTGATCCCATTTAGTTTCTTCTTAGTTTCAAACAGTTACCGCTTATCCGGAGCCCAGTATTTTTCTTTCGGGTGATGTTTTGGATGTTGTGATGTTAGGCGGATTGGCTATTTTTGGTAGGCTATTAATAGTTGACCTCTTGCGCCTTATACGCGGAGAAACCCCCGTGTTCGTAAGCAAAAAAACCCCAATAACCTGATCAGCTATTTCATACGAATTCATGATCTAGTTCCAGTAAACGTGATTGAGCAAAACGCACTTTCGTGAACTTTATTTTAAATCTATGAACTAGGTTCAATCCTGTAAATCGCGGCTAGCAATTTCGTAACAGCCTAGCGGAAATAAAATACAGTCATGAATTCGTTATATCAAGGCTTTGTGCTTTTGATCCGATAAAATGACGAACTTGTGTAGCTGTCATATAATTTGATTTGTTTTGGTTGTTTGATTGCTTGTGGAAGTCGATCGTTGTGAATAAATTTGGGATCCTTGCCCCTGCTGCATCGATGGAAATCACTCCTGTCATCCCGAACCTAGTGGGAACTGCGAATATATGAAGAGAAAGATAGAATCTGACTGATGGTTAATTCTAAGTGTTCTTAGCATTTTCCAACAAGGCGATTGTGATTGATATTCTAGTTCGGACTAACAGCTTGTGGAAAGTGATGGTGAGTCGCAACCTTTGGTTGTTTCGAATGGCCGCAGCAGCTGCGTTTGAGCTTGAATTTGTACGTATTTGATCAGAGCTTGTTTTTACAATTTTTGAATTGAATCTATCATCTTTAGATATCTATTGCCTGTTTGGCGGAAGTGTGGAAAACTTGCATCTACATTTAATCTTTCCTGCTGTACCTATTCATTTTATTTGTGTATGCCTTGGTGCATGATCATTGGAATCGTGAAATTACAAGAATTGAAAATAATGTTGAACCTGTAACATTACAGGGTATGAATGTTTTCATATTCGTGAAAAAAATTACGATAACATGAACATATCATGAACATTGATCATGTTAGTGGGAACTTTGTTATGAATTTCAGAACAAAGTTTTCTTTTCAATGACGATTGGTGTCTTCGTTACATACCGGTACGAAAGAGTTATCATTGGCTTTAGGGAACAACGATCACATTTCGTTGACTTATGTTCATGTTGTATATTCGTAGAGGAAAAAAAAATCTGTTCTTAAATTTTCGTGAAGCTCGAGACGTGACTAGAGGTTGACGAATCTCAGAGCGGATTTTTTTTCTGTGTAGAATGCTATATTTGACATAAATTCATGGAATATTTCATGTAAAATTAAAATAAAAAAGCAAGATTGTAATGCAATTTCGCATGATTTGGTTTCATTTCTCGTAATGGATCGCAACTTGGAGAAAGAAAGCAACATTGGTCGTGGGCAAAAAAGCAACACATCAATTCGATTAGAAAAATTCAATGTGTGCGTGATGTTGTTCAGTTGATTAGTAGTAGTAAATTCAATGGCGCACAAAAAAAAAAGATTACCATCCGCTACCAAGAGTCGAACCGCGACCGTCAGCATGACGGCTCTTCATTGTAACCATCCAGTCACCACAACAAGTTGAGGTGAATGGAATAAAAGTCCTACAGTTTCTTCGGTTTTTGAGGCACTCAACATTACAACAATGAAGCAAATTTCGGTCACACACACTTACATGGCTTCGTTTATTTCATAAACCGCATGGTGACTTGATGAGAGGGCGATAGGAGTGTGATGACGAGTGCAGATAAAAATAGAACACTTGACAGCGGAATAGCAACAGTGGAATATGGCGTAGCGGCGTTCTGTGCCATTGTCTCACCCATATTGAGAAGTTGTTGACGGTTGAACAAAAACCCAACGGTTGCTGCGATTGCCGAGGCACTAGGCACACAGCGATAACCACTTGCACACACTTGCATGGCTTTGTTTATACCATAAAAAGCTTTGTGGAACATGATGGGCAAATTTGCCTTTTCAGAATCATGCGGATTTCTTAAGATATGATTGCAAAAACTGCAAAATTGCAATTTTGCATTTTTTGCTACAATTTCAACTTTTGGGTGTAGATATCGACGAAATCAGGTTTGTAGCATAAAAGATTGCTACTTGCTCCTTTTAATTCCAACTACCTTTATTGCTTATCTAGACATATACGCGTAAGGGAAGGTCCATTAATTATGTCACGCAGTAATGGGGGGTATGGGAAAACGTGCGATCCATACAAAAAAAAATTGATGGTCCATACAAAAAACGTGACAACCCAAGTAACAAATTCAATTTTAAGGTACACTTGAAGAAGTTTTCAAGACTCATTTGATTAAACCACGCATAAAACTAGATATTCTACATAACATCGATAAAACAGCCATAAAACCCTCATAAGTTCCCAAAAGGCCCATACTACAGGAGGTTCTCAAAACTATTTCCCAAGGTTCGCTTAAAACTTGATAGTTTTATCGGTACATACTTATAATAACATTCAAGACATTCTTAAAACTATCATAAAACTACCACAAGTGTTGATAGATTTATGATTTTCCTCTTTAAAAACACTTCCAGTCCGTCACAAATATGCTTCGAAGATTCCATTTTTCGATTCGTTCTGTTGAATGGAGATATTTTTTTGTTAATGGTTGAGTGGAAGCTGCTATATTTCTCTTCCAAAGTGGATACATATGTAAATAATTGTAAAATTGACGATAAATGCACCATCAATCTGTTTTTTGCCTGAAATTGATGAATTTTTCATACGACATTCAGTTTGTTGGTGTTTTATAACATAATAGCTCGAAAATTTCGATGCGCCTCTGAATTATTGCTAAAACATTGACTTAATTAAAAAATTAAAAAAAATAGTTGAAAATTCAACTATTAGGTGACAAGGCTGATAAATTGTTAGATCTTGGATAAATTGTGTCTACAATCCATTTTATGTTTCAAAATGTATTTTAAACAGCATTGTTTGTTCGTACCATTGGAAAAATGAGAGTTTTGTTGCATACCTATGAAAATGGCTACTGTTCCGAGGGAATCCAGAATAGCCATGCTTGCCATTTTTCAAATGGTTTTAACTAAAACTACCATAAAACGCAAATAAAACCTATATTTCTTGCACAAGACTAACAAGATTTTTTGAGGAGCGCGATAAGTTCGTCTTTATTTGTTCTACTCTTGAAAAAGATGAGTTACGCTTGAATGAAACTTATTTGAATTGCTCAAGGTAAACAAGTCTCTCGTAAGAAAGCCATAAAATCAGTGTGAAAAAGGCACTTCATAATCAACGAAAATGTGACCGTGCAAATCAAAAGTGCCTATGCATAATTGTTGTTCTTAGTCATAATTACAGCTTATAATTTAATATTTTAATCACCAGCGTAAGTCGATAAAAAAAAAAAGAAAATTTAACTTGAATATGCTAACAATGGTTTTGGGAAGAATAACAGATAATAAATATTGCCTGGAAGGCGAAAACATCAGTTGAGCGAAAAATGAATTTTCCTCTTGATCTATATGCTGAACCTAAGGTCGGATGAAGTACGCTGTGTAGTAGATCACTGTGCAATTCCAGCGCACCACTTCCATCTTTAGATTTAACGGTGGTGGACATACGATAACGCATGGCGATAACGTACTACCTGGGACGTTAGGTTCAACTTGCACAACTGGCATAAAATCAATAATCATGAGTTATGATTCTTGGTTTTCAACTGGCGACACATTGCACCATTTAATTTGATTCGTTACAAAAAAATAGGACGCATAACTCATAGACTCTTCTGATAAGTTAGCTGATGGTAACAAAAATTGTCGTTGGTGGCTGAGATGAAGGACTATTTAATATAATGGATAGGTTTTTATTGAATTTCCGCTTGAACGATTCATTATTTTATATTTTTTTTCACCTATGGGCGTCCATTGTCCAGTTTGTTTATTTTTCACAAAATGTTCTTTCTCAAGAGTATGTGCTCTTATTCGAAACCAAATGGTTCTAATAGATGTCTTGAGAGGGGACTCAAGTATCTTATAAAATTACTTATAAGGTGAATTACACTTATAAATGATGCAGTTTTATGGAGGTTTCTTCAAGTGTTCTTTAATCACTCTTAAGAACTGTTAATCAATTAAAACCACCTTAACTTGGAAAAAGCCCTGATAAAACCAGATGATCTCCATAATGCTTTGATAAAACTACCATAAAACATGAATAAAACCAATTTGCATTCGAAGTTTTATTTGGGAAGGGGGGGGGGGGTATAAAAGATCACTTTTTGCGTGACATAATTAATGGACGTTCTTTAATTTGTCTACATTACATGTGCAGGCTTCTTCAGTCTTGTGTACACACTAAGAAACTTTTAATGTATTCGGTAATTATTTACAGAGGTTTCAACAGCTGACATTCGGTAACCCGATTTACCGTTTTACGGTGAAATTTTACAATATTCCGGTAAAAAAATTACAAGAACTTGTCAAATTTTACCGAAATCTATTAAATCGGACTACCGGAGGTCCAGCTGTTAAAAGTTCGGTAAAACATTACCGAATACTGTAAAATTATCTAAGTGTGTACTTATAACTCTAAAGTCTACTGATAAAAATGTCGGTGTTAGTGCTTGCTTTGGTTTGAAAATGAACAAAAATTACTGTCAAAGCCCGCAATACCCTTGGAACCGTAATATTCTTGCGTTTTATTTCAAAAATCATTTCAGATTCCCCCTGATCCTTTCAAGCATGCAAAAAATGTGAAGGAGGGACAATGTATTTGAGTTAAGCACCGATCAACTCCTATCCGACTTTTTATTGCGTATGGTAAAAGTTTCAGCTACAGCAACAACTATATTACATTGTTATAAAAGCACAGTCAAAATATCAATCATAAATCGGAGATCATCTTCAGGTTATTCAAGGTTATTTCTGAAAAAAAAACTATTTCGAAGGAAACAAAAATGATATGAAAATTGTGAAATTCATGTTCAAACTACTTCTAAACCCTGAGTTCCGTATTTGTTAGAGTGGTTTGTGACAAAACCTACCAGTATCACGCCCAACGTCAATGCTTTTATATAAATGTACGACGACACGGATGCTAAAAAAAGATGTAACAGATGAGACACTATTGCTGCATGTTAGATCTTCAATTCTTTCCAGCAATATTTCAAACAGAGGGTTAGCCCAAATAATCTCCATCATACTGCACAAGTGAGCAACATGAATAAGCAATGACGAATAAAAAAAACACCGTCTTTAAAGTTTCATTATAAAGGATGAGATAAAGCTGACCCACTAACGGCAAGGTAAAATGGAGAAGCAATGGGGAAGCTGAAACTCAAAATAAGATTTTCAGAAAGAATCAAAGCATTGTTTTCAATTCAGTTTTCGTTTTCATTCTATAGGGTGTCCTAGAAAGTATAAGCACGATTAACAAGCACTTTTTTTAGGAATATTCATTTTGGTTCCATGAATCATTTTTCTATAATGTTCACTTTAAGTAGGATATAAACAATCTTATTATTGTTTTGAAATTGAAAATATCTTCCCACAGCAATTTCTGCTAGAACCATAGATTGGAAGAGAAAGTATGGATAGGTCCAATAGCGTTTGACAGGCTGTGCAATTGAATAGAAGTAGTTTTAAATTGAGCGTAGGGCTTTTGTTAAGTATTTTTAAGTCGAGCTATTAGTACACGACACTAAAGAAGTCTGTACATTGTAGCCGAAATACGCGTATATGTCAAGGTAAGCAATAATGGAACGTTCATTAATTACGTCACGCAAAAAAACGACTTTTTATTAAGCCGCCAACTCCCCCCCTTGTCACGTTTTTTGTATGGACCTTCACAATTTTTTGTATGGATCGTCACGTTTTCCCAAACCCCCCTCCACCCTACAACGTGACATAATTAATGGACCTTCCCTAATAGTACATGAAATTGAATGGAAAATACTAATCGTTCTTCTCATTTCTACTATTTATAAGCAAACACAAAAACTTTGGCCGCACATCCACATGCAGGGTAGGTCAAGGCAGGAATAAATCCACCGCACTTGATCGTGCTAAAATACTACAAGTGGCACAGAATGGTTCTAGCGATGTGAAATTTCTATTTTACGCTTGGAAATCATGTGTTGGAATCAGTTTCCAACTCGAGGTTTTGAAATTACAACTTCTTATTTTACCGATAATGTTTTTCTCGTCTTTATTTACTTAACAATCTCAGAGAAAAACACAGTAAGGTGTTGCATGCTGATCCTCTTAACAGCATGTTTTGAGGAAAACCCCAATTTCAAATATCAAAACATAAGAATTTAATGTGCGTACTTTACGCAATAAAGGGTGTTTCGATCCAAATTAGCGCGACTTAAACTTGACGCAGTTCCTTTCATCGAGCATTAAGAAATTTTGCACACCCCCTATTTTGAAGCTGTGTGCATTTAGTAGCATCATGCTTCTATTTTGATTTTGCGATAAGCCCTTCAGTTATCAAAATGTCGTCGAAGGAAGAGAAGCAACGTTAAAACTTTTGCACGTGCATGGCGAAAATCCAAACAACTCTGAACGTTCTTCGATTGCCAGGAAAGCTGGATCGGGGGGAAATCAAAAGCCGTAAGCCACAGCGACGACAAAAAGGGTTGCCCGCTGTTTCAAGATTTAAACAGCTTCCTGGACAGGAATTTTATATGGGAACCGGGTGGGGAAAGGTGGCAAATATTATCAAGCACATTAAACTGTTAAAGTTCGCGTAGAAATATCTGTGGCTTGAAGAGCAACGTTTACATTGCGACCGGCACCGTCAACCAGGAAATTCATCTGAGCGAGTGCCTACAAAAACGTCTACTACCTTTCGAGAAGCGACACAATCGCTCCGTTCTATTTTAGCTGGATATGGCATCTTGCCATTACGGAAGAAAGGCCAAGGAGTAATATACTGCCAGCAACGTTCAAGTAGTGCCTAAGGACAAGAACCCTCCTAACACGCCAGAGCTTCGCCCAATCAAACAATATTGGGCCATCGTCAAGCGGAACCTTAACAAGACTCAAAAACCTGTTGTGAGTGAGAAACAGTTCAAAGCAAACTGGCGTCCTGCGGCGAATAAAGTGGACAAGGTGCTTGCCGGCGTCGGTGGTGTAGTGGTAAGCGTGACTGCCACTTGGCACCCCAGTGGGTCTGGGTTCAATCCCAGTCGACGTCGGTGGTTTTTCTGAGGCGAAAAAATCTGGTCACGACTTCCTTCGTCAATAGGTAGGGTCCAGGTGGTGGAGTTGTCTCCCTGGCGTCGGTGATTGTCACCATGAAAAAAAATGAACAAGAAGGAAGCTATACAAAATCTTATGGCAGGTGTAAAACGAAAGGCCCGGCAATTCGCATTCGGTAAAATGGAAGTTTAGTTGAATATTTCTCCTGTATTCTGTATTAAATGAACTTGAAAAAGAAAAAGTTACTGTTTGACCAAATTTTGATAGGAACACCCTTTAGAACGTACCTGTCTTCGATGTAGTGTATCAGTAGTTTAGAATGCAAATTTAGCTGGAAAGATACATTTGCAGCCTAAGTTTGAAGTTTCGGAGCGAAATTGTTTTCTACAAAGTTGTCTTTTTCAAATAAGTTAGCAAATAAGCTTATTTCAAGCAGCGTTGCCAATAAAATATTTTTATTGTTTGTGAATAAACCGATTCAGATATTTTTTTCTTAGATATTTTAGGGAGTCCCCTAAAAGAACATTTGTTTACTCTAACTTTTTTATTTCAAATTTGCCCACAATGTTGTTTTCAGATAGTTTTTATAAC
>JASCZW010013321.1:0-25982 GCA_034211315.2 Aedes japonicus
GATCCGGTAAACTGTACTCACGGGCACGTTTTCGCCTCTCGAAAGTGGTCTACCGTAAACTTTTTCCACGATGACCATGCGTTACGTAAAACTGTACAACATGCTCGCGGAGTGCTTGGTGTTTCGACGCCATTTTCAATTAAACTGACAGCACCCGAGCAAAAAGAAACATTCCACCCATTTCTAGGGAGTCCAGTGAGCAATTCTCTTGGAGAGAAAAAATTACGCTCTTTACTTTGATTACAGAAAGACATTGAAACCATTCTCATTTCATACTGAACACCCCTTAAAACACGTTTCGCAAAACATGGTTGATGTTAAGTATTTTCAACAGTATTTAGAACTACCCATAAAATCTTGTCCTGTTCATGTTTCATAAATCTATGGAACAATGATAAAGTATAAATCACTTTCAGCAGTGAAAAAAAGTAATTTTAGCACAATAGTTAGTTAGATTGATATATAAGATACGAAAGATCCAACCAGATCAAAGGACTTGACATGTGTTGCAATAGATTTATAATACATTTATAAAACAAGCAATTGTTAAATAATGTTCGGTGTGTTACTTGGGTTGAGGCCACTCACAAGTGTGGGTGGTTTATTTATTTCAAACATCTAGTTTGAGAACTGAATCAAATCAACAGTTAGTATGTTGGGGCCACTCGTAAGTATGGGTGCTGAAATGAAGCAAAATACAAAAACATGTTAAAATATCAAGTTTGAGGACCGAAAAAAACCAACAACAGTGATGCTGTTTGGGCTACACATGTGCGGGTGGTTTATTTCAATGGAGATACAAATAAAGTTAAAAATATGGAGTTTGAGTACCATTTTAATAACTTTAAACAAACATATTCAAATATAATCCTATACATTCTTATGAGCTGAATAGATTTTTATAATTTTTTGTAATGGAATACAAGAGGAAGAACAATTTTAATTAAAAGTTAGAAATTCCAACTATGTTGAAATGTTGAAGATCAAATAAGCAGCGCATAGCAGTCTAACAAAGATATTAAGAGAGCTGCAGAGAACTCCATGAAGTCTCACGCATGTAACAGGAAATGTAGTCTCTCTCTCTCTCTCTCTCTCTCTCTCACTTTCTCTCTCTCAGCATTTCTCTCAAGCAACACAAAATTGTCATAATTAGTTGCAGCAACTTGAATGTGACTTAATTGAGTCACATTGAAGTTAGTTTGACTGATTTGCAACATGCGTGCTACTAACGCTCTGGCTCTCTTCTTTTCTCTGTCTCTCTACATGGTGGGACAATGTAGCTCAATTTTGAATCGTTTCTGACTTACTTTCAACAAAAAAGAGTCACCCATATATTAGTAAATGTGCCTAGGATATATAAGTCGCCATATCTGAGACACCGACTCAAATATCGGATCGATGTTTTAGATAAGTTGGCTAGTCAATCCCAGTCACATTTACTCATATATGAGTGACTCCGCTTTTGACGAAAGTGAGTCTAAAACGATTCAAAATTCAGTCAAATGTCCCCCGTGTACCCTCCCCCCCTCTCACTCTCTCTCTCTCTCTCTCTCTCTCTCTCTCTCTGTCGCCCCACATCACTCTGAAATGGTCAAACGATCGTTTCATAAAACTTGTCTTAGATGCACGTGTTAAGTATGCAACAGTAGATGTTATGATCGAACCATTTCAATTTTTGTTTTGATCATTATTGATTCATCATTGAAGGGGGAAATGGGTGAGGCCCACACTTAAAGAGCATTAAAAAAGAATTGATAACGGATAATTTTAGAAATTTTTACCACGGGGAGTTCAGATCAAGTCAGACCCGGAAAGGCAAAAAAAATAACAATCAAGATCTATTTGGTCTTCCCCTTTAAGACCGCAGAGTGAACAAGGGCAATTTACAGATTTTTTTTTTGAATAATGAACAACGTTAAATTGAATTCAAGTGCAGTGCCAAAATAGTTAAAAAAAATATTCAAGAAAATTAATGAGGTGAATTTCAATTATTACAGAATTTATTTTTGATTTTGAAAATAGTGATAATTTTTTAAAGTTAGTAAAATTAATTCAGTAACTTGATTGATTTGATCATAGAGAAGTAATAGGAGTCAGTCTAAGCTATATAGACAAAATCTACGTCGAGAAAGCAAAAACAAATAACAGGTATATCAGTGGATTTGAGATAATTGTGTGTGGTATGCTAGAGGGATTTTCCTCAACAAAAGCCACGAGATAGTGGCCATTGCAACTTGGAACTTACGGCTTTGGTTTCCGAGTTCCCGGAATTTGGAGGTTGAAATCTCGAAGATAGTGAGTGTTTAGACCGATAGCGAAGCCGATTCGGTGGATTGATGGTTGCCCGACGAGGTAACCTGGGTGTCCCTATCATCTCAAGGTTGCGTACTTCTAAAGGGCTTTCGGAGAGTGTTGGTCATTGGTAGGAAACTCTGCCCCACGTGCGTCACACGCCCTGACTACCTGATTCGTGGAAAGGTCCACAGGGGGAAAGTCTACCGATGCCGGTGTAACCCACCCGACTCAAGTGCTACAAATCGGAGGACCTGCGCCTCGTTCACCTCGTTTAAACCACTTCTTGAAGCAGCAAACCTCATGTAGGATCGGCGGATGGTCATTAACGTCAACCCTCATAGCGTCTTCCCGAGCGTAGAATTCGTCCGAGCGCTGTAATCCTTCCGAATGGTGAAATCCGTCGAAGCATCGAAATCCCTTCCAGCTACAACCTCCCAAGGACCGCCGGAATCATTTCGCCGCAGACGCGGTACACCGTTTGGACACGGTCCTATCCACGTGATATACCCAGTGCCGCCAAAGCTCTAGCAGAGCGCGTCATCGCAATCGTTACGGTTTCCCATCGGCTAAACCACTGGCGCGATCAGCCACGGCAGCCGGGGTTGTTATATCCACGTTTTCACGAGGTCGTTGGTCATCGATCGTCCTTCACCCGACAAGCCATCTTCGGGAGCGGAGGTCGACCAGATGGCAAAGCAGCAAAATTGGAAGTACGCGAATCATCATCACCACCACTTATCTACACCCCACTAACTGGCAGGGAACCAGGATTGTATTTAGTAGGTGAAGAACTCACAATAGAAAACAGGATCACTCACGAAGGCCACACACACTGAAAGAAGACAGATGAGGGAATTGTAATACAAATTTGGAAAAAAAAGAAAAAAATGAAATGAAACTGGAAAATTCTTTGCTAAATTTTAGCTTTCGTTTTACTCCTTAAGAGAGTTTCTAAAACTCGATTTTAATAAAAAAAAATCTGATGCACCGTACCAAAACCAATCATTAATTTAATTGGAATACAACTAAGATTATTGAAATGGGGTAAATTTGGACTTGGAATAATTGAGATCAGTTACTTTTTGAGGCTTGGGAAGACCTTGAACGAAGATTCTGCTAGCTTGGGAAAACAGCTAGTCTGGCGAATAAATCAGCGAGTCTTGGCAGACGACCTTCGTCGTCTGGTGCATAAGACGGACTTTTGAGGGCGGCAGGATCCTCCTTATAACTTCTTACAACTCTCCGTTCACCTGTGACAACTACCATCTACCTTTGTCTGTCATTCTCGTCCCGGTTCCAGTCATGCCATTTCTTGTCTAATTTTTCATGTTAACGCTATGCTATGCCAGCTAAATCACCAACAATCTAGGATGCTATTTGCTAAACAAAGTGTTATGGTGTTTTTTTTACTAGCAAAACAAGGTAATTAGCATTAATGCCTAAAAGCAAATTTGGATCGATTTGAAGCAGGAGTGGTTTACTTATTTCAAGGCATGGTGCGCCGTCGGCTATGCCGAGCGAATAATATTAATTACAATAAATGATGATCCCAACCACCGACCCACCACACCACACCGGAAACCTTTTTTTATGCTCTCTCACGCCACCGAACAATAGGTAACCAACACAACATGAAACGCGTTATGCCCGATCACAACATGGTGCGTAACAATTCTTCGACACAACCGGTCACAGCCGATGCTCGTGGCAAACTCACCGGTAAAAAGTCTCTGTTATTTAACCCTTTTGTGATCGACAGGGTACCCGGGTACCTTTTCATGTTTTGCATTACAATTTTCATAGTTAGTTATAGTTGAAAAGAGCAACTTTTTGCGTAAAAACATTTCGTATAGTAGCAAAGGGGGTCGAAGGGGTGGACTTCGATTTGTTTTACCTCTTAAGTGATCGACAGGGTACCCTGGTATCCACAAAATTCAAATAATTATAACTCTGGCAATTATTTACCGATTTCAATTCTTCTTTCACCATTAGATCTAAAAACTCATTTGCTTAAGGAACATTATCAGCAATGACCATTTGAATTCATATGGTTCCTGTTAATCCGGGTTTCTGGGGCAGTGTTTCGGTGCAGAGACACAATATCAAAACATCTATTAATTTCTAGGAATGGATATCAAAATCTTTTGGAATCTTCGGCCTGGTTCGAAACTCGGTTGCGCAAAGTGATTGTTTTTTTTGTGAGACCAATGAACACTCAACACTAATGTACTGCACAACCTCACTCACGCATTAATTTTTCAAAGCGAATTGACGTGTTGCTTTTTTGCTCACGACCAATTTTGCATTTTTTTCTCCAATTTACAATCAATTACGAGAAGTGAAACAAAATCATGCGAAATTGCATTTCAATCTTGCTATTTTATTTTGAGCGCATGAACCTATTTAGAAGGAAACCCTGGAAATATGGGTATCAAAATTTATGAAACTCCTCCAGTAGGAAATTTTTCAACGTTTTGTGGTCATCTGATGATTTGTCCTTGGACGCGGTCAATCTCGAGTGGCCATGAACATTTTCAGAAACGCCTGGCATGGGTATCAAAATTAATGAAATATATGATATTTCTCAACGTTGTGTTCATGGCCTCACGGGAACCTATTCCGAAATTATCGTTCCCAGGACAAATCATGAAATAGCCCCACAACGTTAAGATACAGCTTTCTGGTTTAATTTCATGAATTTTTAAACCCATATTGCCAGGTTTCTTTCTAGGCCCACGCAAACCTCTAACAGAATGGCTGTTGCAGGATCAAGTCGACATATGGCCCACAATAGGATGAGAAATAGTTTCTAGGAATTATTCATAAGATTATGGCATCCATTGCAGGAAATTCAATAAATGTTTCCAAATTGTGCCTCCGTATCGGACCACAGCCACGGTAACCCGGATTTATGGGAACCAAATTAATTCAAATGGTCATTGCTGATAATGTCCCTAAATCGAATGAGTTTTTAAATCTAACGGTGCCAAAAGAATTAAAATCGGTCAATATTTGTCAGAGTTATAATCATTTGAATTTGGTGGGTACCCGGGTACCCTGTCGATCAATTACAGGTGTTTTTCTGTCGAACACATAAGGGTTAAGTATAACTCCTCTTTCATTTCTCTTTAACCAACTAATCCCCATCAAGGATAACATATAAATTAGAATATAAAATTTATCGAATCACAAAACAAAACAAAGGTAAAAAACAAACATGTAGAGCCCCCTCTCAGCTAATGAATTAGACTGTAAAAATTAACTGTAAAATTATGACAAAAAATAAAGATTCATTTCAGTTAGTAGTAGTCACCTCTCTTTGAGAACTTCTACCGAGCAGGAGACAACAACATATGAATACCTAATTTTGATCTTGATAACTGGTCTTGGTATTGAAGAGCTCAGATTAAGAGGTAAAATACCTAAGCAAAATACCTATGATTTGCAATCAAAATATCTCTCGAATAACAAAACTTGTTATTTTGGATACCAGGAAAACCTGTACTATATTGGTATTGTCTTACTTCGATTTGGTATTCGTAATGTCATAAAATTGTTCCCACAATGTTATGCGAATACCAAATTTAGGTAAAACAATACCAAAGAGAGTACCTCTCAGGTATTCTCAGGTATCCAAAATAACAAGTTTTGGTATCAAAGAGATATTTTGCTTGCAATTCTTAGGTATTAAAGGGCGAACACGAAATTATTGCGACAACGAAAATGTCATGCCAATTTTCTTATAATGTTTAGAATGAATCCAAAATTTTAGGGTAGTTTTATACATATATTTACTTCAAAAATCAAAAGAAAAGTTAATCGATGGAGCCTTGAGTGTAAAATTGAACGCATTTTCGCTTGATGCCCTCCATCAAACTCTTTACAGTCCTACAGGCCTACAGACATCCTAACATGTCCTTCTCGTATTTGACTGTCTTCTTGCTCTTCCGAAGTTCCCGCTTCATCATTGCCCAGTACTGCTCCACCGGGCGCAGCTCCGGACAGTTTGGCGGATTCATGTCTTTTGGAACAGAATGGACAGAATTCGCCTCATACCACTCCAGGACACTTTTAGAATAGTGGCATGATGCCAAATCTGGCCAAAAAGCGGAGCTTCGTCGTGCTGCTGCAAGAACGGCAAAAAGCGCTTCTCGAGGCACTTAGATTTGTAGATCTCGCCATTTACTGTGCCCTTAGTTCACGTAGGCTCACTCCTCAGTCCGCAAGAGCAGATGGCCTGAGAAATGAGATATTATTGAGGCGAACTTCGACATTTTCTTCTTCTTAAATTTGTCGTCCTCATAGAACTTGCTCTTGCCGGTGAAAAACTCCAACCCCGGATTCTGCTTAAAATCGGCTTTTATATACGTTTCGTCGTCCATCACACAGCAGCCATATTTTGTCAGCATCTTCTCGTAGAGCTTCCGTGCCCGAGTTTTAGCCGTCAATTGTTGCCGCTCATCGCGGTTTGGGAAGTTCTGTACCTTGTATGTATGTAGTCCAGCTCTCTTCTTTGCATTCTGGACGTAGCTCTGCGACATGCCGATCTTTTTAGCCAAATCACGGCTTGAGACGTTGGGATTTGCTTTAATCATCCGCTTCACCTTTCCCTCCGTCTTTTTGTTCTCCGGTCCCGGTTTTTTTTCCAGCTCCTTTGCCGTGGTCCGACGTCAACCGCTCCTGGAACCGCTTCAACACTCTGGAGACGGTTGAATGGTGAATGTTCAACATTTTTCCCAACTGCCAGTGCGACAGGTCAGGAAATTCCAGGTGTTTGGAAAGAATTTGTTATCTCGACTCGCGTTGGTTCACCTCCATTTTCATTGAATCGAAAAATACGACTTCGACTTTGACAGCATGTAAACAATACACATCAATGAGAAAGTGTACCAAAATTTGGTTGATTTTTACCCAATGGTAAAAAGTTATGCCTTGTTGAATGTGTCGCAATAATTTCGTGTTCGCCCTTTAATGAACAGGATCAACCACCTGCTTTAATTGTGTTATCACTTAAGTTAAGACAAATATAATAAGCCCTTTCCAAATAGCAGCCTTGATTTTTCAAACATACAAAGACCCTTAAAAAATAATTTTCATTACAATTAAATTTAATTGGCTTCTGTGTGGTGTAAGGACCAAATTATTAGACGAGTTGGCGCGATACACGGTAAATTGGACCTGAAAAATGTGTTGTTCGAAAAAACGTTTTTCCTTAAATGTGCCCAACTTGCAATGCAAAGCGAAACTTGTAGATAATTATATTGCCTTTATGAAGAAACAAATTCTTACGATTTCTAGGATAGCCACTTTTTGCAAAATTAACTCTAAATTTTAATATATTTTTTTTTCTTTAGCGTGTAAGAAATCGATTTTAAAAATTTTACAAATTTGTTTCATAAAAGTTGGGACAGCTTTCTTAAAGTCACCGATACATCTTTTTTTTATAAGTCTTTCTTATTTTGAGTTATGTTGATTTAAAAAAATCGATCAAAAAACTTAATTCCTTTTCAAACGGTGCATCTATAAATCTATAAATTTATTCAAATAATATAAGGGAAAGTAGGGTAAAACCAGCCATATCCCTGTTCACAGAGTTGTGCGGTGGTTAAAACAACCTTTTTTCGATTTTTCAGGAAATTTCACATGGGATTAGCACTATTTTGTTGATTTTGAGCAAACTCCGAGCAAAGATATCTATAAACTATTCAAGAATACTTGGGGAAGTGGGGTCAAACCAGCCATATCTTTGTTCACAGAGCCGTGCGGTAGGTGAAACAGCTTCTATTCGATTTTCCAGGAAATTTCACATGGGTTTCACTATTTTGTTGATCTTGAGCGATTCCGTGCAAAGATATCTTTAAATTATTCAAGAATATAAGGGGGGTAAAATAAGCTCTATAACTCCACAAACATATCCGTGCGGTGATTGAAAATAGTTCCATTCGATTTTCCCAGACAATTTCCAAGCGGAAATGGCCTTGTTTACAAGCCGCGCTTAAAAGCGACAAAAAGTTACAGATTTTTTCCTTAGTTTTCATTAGTTCTTGCCCACTGTGCGGTGGTCTAGATAAATTAAAAAAAAAACAAAGTATGCAAAGTTGCTAAAAGACATAGTGTTCACACCCACAAAGATGCATTGGATTCTGAGAGAGTGCTGCCAACCACGAATACGAGTTGGCGTGAAATTCGTCAATAGGGTTAGTGTGTACACAGTTAATAAAATTTTGTAATTTTCAATTGAATTACATGCACATTTGAAAACATTTAAAACTACTGTCGAAAATTTGAATTAAATGTTCAATTTCACAGTACATTGATTAAATTTATCAAATGAAGTCGATTTCAATCACGGGTAATATTCATATTTTTTCGCTGTGTAGAGTTCCATTTGCTCATGGCGAAGGTCAGTAACGATTGTAGGGTTTCTACAGCAAGATAGAGTTCAATTAATTTTGTTGACCTTTTATTTTTGAATATTAAATGCCATGTTGGAATAAACTAACGAGCTCTCGAACTAGTCCTCTTTCATGGTGAAAACAGGTTTTGTCGATCAGACCAAAATTACTTTCAATTTGTTAAATTTTATAACACACGTTTTCTCCTGTCACGTTAAGCCTCTTTTTGGATGTTTGGATTCTTTTGGTACTCAGTAGAACAATAAACCAAAATATATTCTCCCTCTTTGTAACATGAAAAAAAAACATGGATGTAATACTAAAAAGGGTGGTCGCTTGTGCAGGTCAAGTGAAATTCAGGTGAGCAAATCTATCAGGTTGCCAAGATTGCCAAGTCGTGTAAATTTGAAAACACATCAGAAACACTGTCAGAGACTGCTAGTGAAATGAAATTAAATGAATCAAATAAACATACAATCAAATACCGGTAAGAAGTCTCTCCTATAAAAGGATAACTCTTCTTTAAGACCTTCTAGAAATAAAATGAAATACAATAACTAGAATTGCGGATAATGTTAATACCTCGCAATCTGTATCCAATTTGAAGAGGGGGCAAGATAGAATATGGTTATATGCTTAATGTCCACAATAGGCACAGTTTGATTCCCCATAGAACCTCTTTTTCTCTCTACATTTACTTATGGAGTCATATTTTTCCAAGAGGCAATATGATCATACACGATGACCCCTCCCAGCAAAAAACAAAATTAGAGCGAAGCAATAGCATGTTCGGCAGAAATCTTCAATATGATGCTTCAAACTGCTCGTAACATTTATTAAACGAACCTTTCGCCGAAGGTTATGATTTATATCGTTATCACAGGCACCCAATCGAAAACTCAGCTCATCAATCCCGTTTCGGAAAACTTCGACCAGAAGCTTTGCTGCTTCTGAAACTTTGATTGCATGATGCTTCTTCACGTACGTTCATTTTTCCGACACGTGATTGTCGAAATCCAATCCCGTACCATACACAAGTTGTTCGCAAAAGGTAATATATCTTATTTTCGTTCTCTGGGCCGTCCTGACCCGTCCGGTAGCCACACGTGATGGCGATGTAGAGTTATGGCGAAGCGGCGTGGGACGAATGGCTGGTAGCCTCAAAACTCGATGAACAAAATTGTACACATCGAACATCGATTTCGAAAAAGTTGCATTCGCAGAGAATTGGAAAAGTTATTTTCTATTACTGCTTGCTTTTCAACGGAACCAACCCGGGCTGATAGCTGTTTTCCTCTAGAAATAATTCACTTTTGTATGCCTACTGCCTTCTTAACCACAACGGTCTAGGATCGATGCATATATCCGAAGGAAAATAATTCGACGGTGCAAAGTGCGATGGAAAAAAATGTTGTGCAAGATATACTTCTCTCAGCTTTGAAAAATTGGTTTGATCATTTATCCTTCTGGCTTTTTTTGTTCATATCTTCTCAACATTGCAGTGTACTTCTTTTGTTCCCTTCGCTGGTTTTGGAGAAAGAAACCTCATTTTTTCCGACAGGATATGAGAGAAAACAAAAGAAAGCTTGAATTTCAATTTTTCTCTACTCTACCCACACGGGGCTTCAATCTGGCAAAACTGTGCGGTTAGGCTTAAATATCCTGCAGTGTATTTCTTGCCAGAAGAACGACGACGACGACGACGACGACAAAAGAGCGCAAATAATTAAAAGGTGAATATGTTTGTTCTGTACATCCTTCAACCCGGTTGACCGGGTGACTGACTAGCAGCGGCGGAAGGGGAAATGGGAAGTTCCATAGTTATCCACGGTAGCCACTTTTTTCACCGCAGGTTGCTGAAGGTGGTGGAACTACAAAAGATGTGAAACATAAGCCCGTCATCTTCAAAAACCGAGCAGTTTTATGTGGAAAATCCTCGATTTTCCACCCTGACAGTTGCAAGAAGTGATGCCAGAGTGCATTGATTTGAACTTAATGAATTGAGTGAGTTTTTGAGTTATGAATAAAGGGTGTATTCGATAAAAATGGCACACACATATATACTCATCAATATTAAACTGATTATCGGATTTTCTTGAAATTTTCAGGGAATGAAGAACTACTAATGAGTATTGATTTACAACATTTGTTTTATTCAATTTCGTCTCCCATCCCGAATGCCCGCACCCTTCTTTTCACGCCACCCATCAAATTTTGTACAACCGATTTTCCCAGTGTTTTTGTGGTTTTTACCCAAATTTTCTTCAATTCTAGCTCTGTTTTCATAGTTTTGGGATGTTTGCGAAGTTCCGTTTTCATAATTGCCCAGGATTTTTCAATTGGACGAAGTTCCGGTGAATTTGGTGGGTTCATATCCTTTGGCACAAAATTGACTCCGTTGGCTCGGTACCACTCCAAGACGTTTCGAGCGTAGTGGCAGGATGCTAGATCAGGCCAAAACAGAGTTGATCCTTTGTGCTTCTTAATGAATGGCAAGAGACGCTTCTTAAGGCACTCTTCCGTGTAAATCGCACCGTTTATTGTTCCGGAAGTGATGAAGGGAGCACTTATTTCACCACATCCGCAAATCGCCTGCCAGATTAGAAACTTCTTCGATAGTTTCTTCTTTCGAACATCCTCCGGAACATCGAACTTCGACTTGGCAACGAAATATTCTTGCCCATGAAGTTGATGGAAGTCGGCCTTGACGTATGATTCGTCATCCATCACGATGCAACCGGATTTGGTGAGCAGCTTCGTGTAAAGTTTCCGGGCGCGGGTTTTCGCAGTGATGTTTTGTTTTTCATTCCGGTTTGGGGCTTTTTGCACTTTGTTAACATGTAACCCAACACGCTTCATGGTTTTCTGCACAAAACCGACTGACACCTTAGACTTTTCAGCGACATCTCGAATTGACATGTTTGGACGGTTCTTGAATTGTTGTACGATTTTTCTGGCCATTTTACTGTCCATTGGACCACTTTTATGACCACTCCCTTCCTACCTTTGAACACTCAGACGCTCCTTGAAGGTTCTTATTATACGAGACACAGCTGTATTTGCAATTCCAAGCCTTTTAGCAATCCAACGATGGGACGCCCCTGGATTTTGATTGTGAGTGCACAAAATTTTCTCACGGACAATTTCTTGTTTCGACGACATGACTGGAACTACTGAATGTATAACTATGAAACTTGGCAGATGTAGATAATACACTATGGATAAGATCTACTCAAATTTTTAGGTTTTTTACTCATACGATTCAAAAGTTACAGAAGATTTTCTGTGTGCCATTTTTATCGAATACACCCTTTATGATTTTCATTCCATTAGGGAAGACGACTATTTAAAGGAACGCTATGTTTTTTTTTTTCAAATTGAAGGAAGTTTAACCTTATTTTTTTTAACTCTGAAGAATTTTAGGGGGGAGAGGATGGTGTCAATTCCTCGACCACTAAATACCCAACCGTTCCTCGAGACCACCTTTCGGTATTACTTCAGGGTGGGAGCTATTGTACATTACGCACTCACTATGCCCTATTACATAGGCCTTTAGTAGTTAGCTCCTGCTATCTGATTCGATTGAATTTGTAACAAAATTTATTTTCAATTGACCTTGTCAGTTAGATCACATTCATCTACATATATTAAAACCACCGACAAACCGACATGAATGACTATAGTAAATGTCGTAATATTTCTGTTCAAATCACATAACTGACATCTATCTTCGTGTTCGCTGAACAGGTTTACTAAAGCCACGAACACGCTTGGGAACTTGACAAGAAGGTTCATGTCTGAGCAATTCTGGACACATTTATTTGATCTAGATAAAATGATAGTAAAGGTTTTGACAGATGGGATCGCCGTACATTTGAATCAGCCGTTATGGATTCTTAATCAATAGTGAAGATTGAGTTTTATGTCGGTTTGTCGGTGTTACAACGAAGATATGCGATGCCGTAAAATAGGCAATATCTGTTACACTCGAGACCCAATTTTCAAGTTGAATAAGTTTAGGCGAAGGCGTATTTACCCCTTTGGCTCACTCGAATTTTATATGCCTATTCAAGGTCGAGCGGTTTAAAATACCTTAAAGCAAACGAAACTTGTAAACTCATATAAAAACCTATACAAAAGATTATATACTGAAAAACAAGTCGCTTTGGGTTTGATAACTATCGGATGATCTAATTCTTTGGTGGAAGCTTGAATTGAACAGAAGAATTTCTCGAGCAGTTTTAAAATTTAAATTTTCGTGTCGTGCGCGGTAATAAAATTCACATTGAAGTGAGGATCACACTTTTAACCTAGTGAGTGGTTTTGTGATTTTGTATTAAATATTTCCCATGTAGCTTGTGCGGTTGAATCCCTAACGATAAAGTTAATCACTAAATACAAAGTTGTAGACTTGTGAAGACTATCAGGTAGAGTAAATTTACTTTAAATGTGAGCTAATTTGTTATACAGAGTGTGCACTTTGAACAGGTTTAACCCATTTCAAAGTGGGTTTGACTATTGGGGATTCAGCGGTTCGGAATAACATATTTCCCGGCGGCTGAAAAGCAGCTAAGCTCCACCAATCTGTTCTGGGGACATCTCGACCCCATGCAAGTGGCCCAATATTAAAAGCCACCCGACGAAGTAGGACACGATAACCGAACTCACAAACCCGCAAAACGCCGCATTTGATCCAAAACCGTAAGCTAGCGAAAAAAATCATTTAGCACACCCTTAATCAAATGAGCAGCACTAGATTTAGTTTTGATTTTGAGTAGTTAGATGGCGCCACAGATAGGTTGGTCCAAGGAAGGATATAACTTTGCCACGTGTTCGTTAAAACTCTAGTCCGTTGAATAGTCTAGAATCTCATGGGATCAATTTAGCGAATCAATAAACCATTCCTAATTCGTTGCGACCGTAGTCAAGTATCGAATTTGAATAAATTGAATTTTCGAGCAATTTAAAACTGCTAGAATCTTTCTACAAGCGAACCTCTGTTGAGCTATCATTCGAAAAAATCTTAGTTTGCCTATTTGAGATCCAAACCAATTCCAATTAGATTTCTTTCCGATTTTGAGACCAGATAAGTGCGATTCGAGTGAATTAGGGAAAACCACACCCGGGGAGAATAGTCTCTGACCGGACTCAACTGTTCCTGTGACTTCTTTTCGAATAGTGGCGCTTAAGTCACAGGCACTCCGTAACCTGTCCTCTGTTGCTTAATCGGTCGAAATTGCGGACGAATTAGGTTTTATTTGGATTTTCGTTGCTTCAACAGTCATGGATAAAGATTAAGAGCAAAGAAGGACCGTTACAAATTGATCCGGGATCCAAACTGGGTTCGGGACGTCTGACAACTGTCCGACAACTTACGGTGCCTGCTGAACCTTGCGTCGTATTGCGCTTCCTTCAAAGCTCGTTTAACCATTAAGGGGAGCTTAACGTTCCCAGTGTGCACCGTTGGGAGGCGAACTACTTTCACACCCCATGGCCTGCCCTAGGATCGTGGGCAGTGTATATGTTTAAACTTTTAAACCCCTTAAAGCCTTCAACCTTGCATCCATCGAATTCCCCCAGGAATACCTAAAAATATTACTACTTGATGAATCTGAATCAGATGAATTTGCTGTTGTCACCCTTTTCACGAGTCGTTTGGCTCCTACTAGTTTCCTGTGTCATTTAGCTCTTGTTTGTTTGGGCCATTTACATTTAGCATTCACACTCGACTTAATCAACTCGAGTAGTCCCCGACGGTGAGTTTAACCTACGCCGAAGGGGGTTCCCCAGCTGTGAAAACCCCTTGATTACCCGTTGGTTTATTCACCCAATAACTTTGTCTTCCCGCCATTTTAAATGCATAGATGACATAATTGGCGTAATGCCTCCACTAATCACGTTCCACGTATTTTCATCACGGCACATTCTGTGAACGACTTTTTCCAAGCTGGTTTAAAACATTACCTTGCAGGGCCTGTAGTGGGTTTGGCACGGTGTGGGACTTCAAAGAGCGATGATGAGGCTCGCTTCCGTGCCTAACCACTAAAAACAATCCTTATTCTCCGTTTGCCTTCTCCCTCAGGACCACGGTGAAGCGACTACTTCGGCACATCTTAGCTCTTGGTGGAGGACAATTCATGTTCCCAACGAGACGTGTACCGATGTGGAATATGCGACCGTCATGACGTGCCCTCGTTAACGGTCACCATCATGGGACACTCGATTGTTATTTTTTAATTAGTGCATCCATACTCTCCTTTTCCTCCATTCTCGAGCCGTTTAGCTCCCACCTACTTCAGTCGAGCCATTCTGCTCCCACTTCCTGAGCCATTAAGCTCTCACATCTCGACGCAATCGACTGAAGTAGCCCT
Organism: Aedes japonicus; assembly: GCA_034211315.2. NCBI lineage: Eukaryota > Metazoa > Arthropoda > Insecta > Diptera > Culicidae > Aedes > Aedes japonicus. The sequence continues at coordinate 15,062 of JASCZW010013321.1, forward strand.
CGACGGTGGGCTTACCCTATTCCGACGGAGGATTCCCCGGCAGTGGAAGTTCTCCTGAAACCGAACCACGGTGATCCGTTTAGCTCACACTTCCTGAGCCATTTTGACTCCAACCTTTTGACGCAGTCGACTCGAGTAGTCCCCGACGGTGTGTCTACCCAACGCCAACGAAGAGATCCCCGGCGGCGGAACTTTCCTCGAAACCGATTTTTTTGCTGTTACTGCTAACTCCACCCCACCGGTAGGGTGCTGAAGTCAGTCCAGCGATTCCGGTGGAGCCTAGCGTCCAGTTCTGCTGCCGCCCTGATGACCTGAAATCGGTGCTACGACGCGTACCACTCAACTAGTCCCCGGTGGTGGATCTAGCCTACTCTGACAGGGACGCAGAATTCCTCCAAAACCGATCAGTCTTGCAGTAGCTCTAGCCAGTGATGCTGGATCGTTGGTCACTTCGCTAATTTCTCTGCAGCTCGGACAGTACCCTTGTTACTGCCCTATCGACAGCGTTCCAAGTGTTTTCTTCGTGGCACATCTCTTCGATAATATTGTCAACAGTCACGATGAACATATCCCCATTCGCTTCTTAGAACCTAGGGCATTCACACTTGCTGCAACTTAGCCAACAAGTCCGTTCTGACGATTCTCTTCGCAATTCTGATATCCCTCCACTGATAACATTCAACGTGCTCGACCATGGTGATGCAAATGGTCAAATGAGTGATGCAATACTGCCTCTGACGAAATTGTAGGCAGAACACCCTGTTCAGCTTCCCACTATTACGCTCAGTTTTCAGCGCCACGGACAGGAGCTCCATACATCAGAATTGAAGTTGACACGCTTGCCAGCAGTCGCTTCTTGCTGCTTCTCGGTCCACCGACGTTCGACATGATCCTAGCTACCACATTGACCGCATTCGCCACCTCTTCGCAGGCGTAGTCGACGTGCGCGTTGAAATTCAAGCGGTCATCAACCATCACCTCCAGATACTTCAATGCATGCTTTAACGGAATTTTGTGTCCCCCGATGTTAATCTCCACCGGTGAACTGCTTTGCGGTTGCTAACCAGCACTACGTCCGTCTTATGATGATGCAGTTTTGCTCCAGTCATCCACGTTTCAATGGTGGCCATCGCCTCCGCCGTCCGCATCTCTACCTTCCTCTACCTCTACCTCTACCCAATGTCGCCTGTTATCGTTAGGACGACATCATCTGCTAATTCGACGATCTCAACTCCATTTAGCAACTTCAACGTTAATACTTCATATTACATTGCGTTCCAGAGAGTTGAGCAGAGAATTGAGCCTTGTGGCACCCCCGCCGTGACCCTGGTAGATTTATACCCCAACTCCATTACGTATAACAGGACTCTGTTTTGGAAGTTACTGTTTAGTATTCTGCACAGGCAACCAGGAACACGTATTTTGTGCAGTGCTGTGGCGATAGCCTCCCAGCTGGCACTGTTAAAAGCGTTTTTGACGTTAATCGTCACTACGGCACAGAACCGGTTGCCTTTCCTTTTCTACTTTGATGCCTTCTCTGCTTTCTACACGACTATCCGGATTGCTTCCAGGGACGGGACCCCTTTTCGAAATCCTAATTATCTCTTTGAAAGGCCATGATCGCTTCCCATGCACTGCGTCAGCTTAACAAGGATGATCTTTTCCAGAAGCTTCCCGAGGGTATCCAGCAGGCATATGGGGTCTATAAGATGCTGAGTCCTCTAGTGGCTTCCCTAGTTCCAGCAACAACACCAGCTTCTGAATCTTCCACCTAGGCCCCGTCCTAAAAGTGTCCGGAAACGCCAATATCGTGGTGTTAAGTGCTACATTGGCGATCTCATCCGGACCAGGAGCATTTTTCAATTCCAGACCCTTTGCAATTAGTAGTAGCTCTCATTTTAAATCCGAGCAGTTGCATCTTCAGCATCTCCGTATGGCGTAGGCGGCCACAACGTTGGGTGGTGATGAGGAAAAAGACCGTCCACGATCGTCTTCAATTTGTCTGGGCACATTTCAGCATGTGTCGCTGGACGCTTTTACTTCGCCACCACGATTCTATGTTGCCCCAAGGGTTCGCATCGGCTTCTTAGCACAACTCTTTAAAGCAGTTTGACTTACTCAACTTGAACTCGCGTTTGAGGCGGTGCAAGCTCCGCGAAATACGAGTTTCCGTTCTTCTCTCTCAGCTTCATGCTCGCTGAGCACTTCTCCTTCCCGGAGGCATAAAGCGCATAGGGTACTGAGAGTATTATTCAACCATTAAACTAAGCGCCGTCAGTTCCTGGACTCCTGTTTCCTCGGAATTTATGCATCACAGGCTATTTCTACCGCTTCTGTCAACTCTCCTGTGTCAAGCATTGCACCGCTATTTGTCTGAAACGCCTCGATAAATACCTCATTGTCGAAGCCTTTTGTCTTCCACTTTCGCTCGCAGGTACTCGCTCTCCTAGTTGCAGTGGGAGCTCGCCAGCCGATGCTGTGGAGGATTGCCTGGGGGTCACATTGGGAGTATTCCTCACTTACTCTACAGTTCATGTCTTCCATAAGCGACGGGCTAGAGAATCCAACGTCGATGATGGACACCCCACCGTCTTTGCGGAATACGCTGGCATTCCCTTCGTTGCACAGCTTCATATCCAGCTTCGCCAGAGCTTCATGAAGACTTTGTCCAGGCGATGAAATCTTCTGCGATGACTACCTGCCCTCGTCCAACCAGCGTGACAGTGAGTGCATCCATCATCCTATTGAACTCTTCGTCAGTCCATCTAGAAGGTGCATAGCAGCTGAATACGAGTACTCTGTTGACTTTGGAAATCACAAAGCCATTGTATGAGTAGTCGACCACCTGTTGGATCTTCGTGTAGTCCCTAGCAACGTGGCAGTTTCTGCCACATTTCCAGCACAGCTCGGACCTGCCAGGGCCCTTGCAGCTTCTTGACCAGTGGCCAAACCCCAGGCATTTGTAGCATCACTCCATTTGCTTAGTGACTTGGGGGACCAGTCTCAGTGGGCACACCGAACATCCGATTTTGACCTTACTGATTGTCACCAATGTTTTAGCATCGTCTAATGACAAACGGATTGCCGCCGTCTGTGTACCTTCATAAGACTTCCTTATTTATATTGTCGTTGGTCTTTTGAAGTTGCACTGCTCAGTCAATACTAGAGAATCACATCTTTTTCGGTCGTGATTTCGTCCAAATCTAGACCATCTAGACCACTGCCTCTTGTGAAAGAACTCTCAGAACTCTATTTTGCCACCAGTTCCCTGTACACTGAGCTCCTGACAGATGGGTCTTTCTTCAGCTCGGTGATCATCTCACCTTTCTGCGTACGCCGTGTTTTGACCACAGCTCTAGGTCCTCCCTCACTTTCTTTAGAAGCACAGCGTACGTTGTTGTGTCGTTCACCTTAACGATCAAAGCACCCTCTTGTACTTCTCCCTAGAAGGCCGGCGTTTTTCTTGCTTTTTCTGTTCGTTCTTCTATTCCTTCTCCTTTTCTTCTTTGTTCTTTTGTTTTTTTTCTTTTTCGCCTGCTGCCTTTCCACGGCTCCCTATTCACTGTCCATTCCATCATCACTCTAATTGCTAACGCCTTTCTGCTCATTCCTCTGTTTTTTCGGGTCTTCCTGTTCTCCTAGTGCCTGGATATTTTCCCCGAGAGGGTATTTCGAGGACTCGTCTCCTGAGCTTCAGCCGTAAGTATTCACGCGGCTCCACAAGAGCTTTCTCAGCTGTCTCCGCTCTCGTCCGGAGCACCTCGGCTGATTCTAGCCGCCTCCTCAGCGCCTTCTCTTCTCTATCTACAGCAACCACAGTAACTTTGATGGCTGTCACCATATCTTGCAGCTCCTTATGGAGATTATTTTTACTCTTAACGAAAACACATCGACCCTCTTCGAGGCTGCATAGCTTCTTATGGTGTGCTATTGCTGGGCTTCCTTGAAAACAGCTAACTTAGCCAAAGGTTCTCCTTTAGATCCATGATGATCTTCTTGGGGTTTGCTACTGGTACCCGCTGTGGTCTCCAGGCTCGACACGTGTGATCTTGTCGTCGTCGATATTTTTTTTTGTTTATTCTTCATTTTTGTTATTTTTGTTATTTTTTTTCTCCGTCGTTATCCTTTGTGTTGGGTCCCCCCTTTGTGACACTATCTCCTCTCGTTGTAGTTAGTTACCTAGTCTGATCCAAAAGTAATCTTTGAAAAAGGGAGGTCATACTAGGGTTGACACGGTCCTTCATAGGGACCGTGTTCAGAGCTGACTCGGCGTAAGTCAGGAATGTTACATAAGAAACTACTACCACCAGTTTGGTGACGAGCTTCGAACATACCCGGAGGCCTGCCAAAGTTTCACCGGAACGGAGGCAGCCGCACTATTTTTGTAAGGTGACACTCATACTGAGGAAGCAGAATAGGTGTGGGAAATCAACGGAACCTTTATTTATAGCTGCTACGCATCCCCAAGATTAACGATAGAGTTAATTGATCGTCATAGCCGGCGATTTCAACGCTTGGGCGGTCGAGTGGGGTAGCCGGCTAACAAACACAAGGGGAATCAGCGTACTTGAAGCGCTGAAAAAACTGGATGCAGAAATCACCAACGAAGGTAATGTCAGCACCTACATCTCTGCAGCCCTTGTCTGATGAGCGCTATAAACTGGAGAACAAGTGAGGAATATACTCACAGTGACCATCAAGCGAATCCGAACCACGATCGGAGGCAGGACGCAGGTGGAGTCAAGTAGAACTCAAGCTTAACGAGCGGAGGTGGAAGACAGCGAAATTCAATAAGAAGGTGTGTCGAGAGCTCTGAAGCTGGAGGATAACTCACTGAACCAGCTGATAGCAACTGATCTCCGAGCGTGTGACGCAACCATGCTAAGGGATGGGAAATCAAGAACCTGTCGACGCCCTGTCTACTGGTGGAATCCGACGATTACTGATCTGCGTGCACAGTGCTTCGCGAAGCAGAAGGAGAATGCAGAGGGCCACCGAAAGAGTGGAACAAAGGTTATCCTACAGAACAGCAAGAGCGACACTGAACTAAGCAATCAGACTTAGCGAAGACAAGCCGTCTTGACGATCTCTGCCGGAAGGCTAACGAGAATCGATTGGGTAGCGCATACAAAGTAGCCATGTCTTAGATAAAAAGATCCTGCCGTACCACCGGACAGGTGCCCAGAGAAGATGAAAATAAACATCGAGACACTTTTTCCGATGCATGAGCCGGCGGTCTGACCGTACGCTGACCAGGATGGCCATGACGAAGAAATCAGTCTATCAAACGACGAGCTGATCGTGGTAGCAAAAGACTTGCCAACCGACAAAGCTCCAGGGCTGGACGGAATTACAAATGGAGCTCTAAAACAGCGATTCGCGAAAATCCTGCCTTGTTAAGGGCAACAATACAAAATTGTATTCAGGAACGGCAGAAGCTAGTGCTACTACCGAAGCCAGGTAAACCTCCCGGCGACCCATCAGCGTATAGCCGATATGCCTATTGGATACCATTGGCAAATTGTTGGAGATAATGGTGCTAAACAGGCTCACGAAGTACACGGAGAGTGAGAGCGGTAGATCAGAGATGCAGTTCGGATTCCGGAAGGGCAAGTCCACTGTAGATGCTATCATAACGGTTGTGGATGCTATGGAGACAGCAGAGCAGCAACAGAGAAGAGGAAACCGTTACTGCGCGGTGGTCACTCTGGCTGTTAAAAATACCTTCAACAGTGCCAGCTGGGCAGCAATCACTTGTTCGTTATACAGATTAAGGGTGCCTGAGTATCTGTACCAAATACTGAAAAGTTATTTCCAGAATCGCAGACTGATTTACGAAACAAACGCCGTAAAGAGGAGTCTGGCTATGACGACCCTCTGGAATTTCATATACAACGAGGTATTAAAGCTGAATCTTCCAAGAGAAGTGAAGGTCGGCTTTGCGGCCGACGTGGTACTAGTGATCGGCGAGTCATGAGAAGAAGTCGAAGTACTGGCCATGGAAGCGATAGCTGCGGTGGAAGACTGGATGCATTGGAAAAAACTATCGCTGGCTCACCACAAGAACCTAGTTGGTGATTATCAGCTACCGGAAGACAGTGCATGTAAGACATATCGATCGTCAATCAGTTCGGACGCGTTTTAATTTCGTTCCTCGCCACGTGCGTTTTCGCGTTTTTTTACATACCTACGTTTCGTTTTTGCTTACGCGCATTTTGTTCGTCATGAGCTGTGAAATTTGCTCGCTCGATTCTACCGCCGATACGGTATTGTGGACCTGCATAGGATGTTCGCGTGCCTTTCATGCCGCCTGCGTGGGAGTATCTGTCCAGCGCAACTCTCTTAGAAAAAAGGATAAAAAAATTGATGTTATGTCTTACGTGCTGCCGTGCTGCAGCTCCTGCCAAACCCTCATAACACTTAATTTCGAAGTTCAATTGCTGACAAAGCAACAGGCTGAACTAGCCGAAAAAGTGGAAAGCAACACGCAGGTTACCCATCGCGCGACGAAGCAAATTAATGCTACTGTTTTGAATGAGGGAATCTGCCGCCTTGAGGGTATGCTCAACGAAATACAAAATGAGCTGACGGTGATCAAAAGCAGCGGCTCTGCTGGCATTAAAAATCACATAACATCGCTTTGTGATATTGCCATGAAAAATTCTAGAGAAAATGTTTTTACGTTAATGGAATCAATGACGTCTGGTTTAACCAATGACCTGAAGCCTTTAAATGACCAAATTAAAAAGATCAGCAGCACAACTGAATTTATAGCTTCTGGTAATGTTATGTTCAAAAATCCGATGTTTGGAACAGACATAATGGAAGAGCTGAAATCTCTATCAGCCAACTTAAATGCAATTGAGTCGAAAATTATTTCTCACTCACCGGACGCTTCAGACTCGCTCGAAGATGAGCTCAATGATGCCAATAATATTCTACCGGTTCAGTCAGGCTGGCGCCTTCTTGGAACGAGAAAAGTATGGAAAGCTGACTGGACCGACTACGACAAACGCGAATTGCATCGTTTAAAACAACAAAAACAAGCCGAAAATGCAAGAAGGCGAAAAAAGCAATCGCGTAACAACTACAGCAACAACACTCATTATAACAGAAATGAAACCAGTAGGCCCAGCAATATTCAAAACAATCGCCATCGAAATTCAAGACATCCGCAAGACAACTACCAGTACACCAACAATTTTTGCAACAACGACGGAGCTCTTAATATCAGCTTACTACCACCGGACAGAATACTTCTTGCGGCAGCGAAGGAAAGATTTTCCAAATCACCGAATGAGACACCGATGACCCACCGGCCAATTCAGTTCCAGAGAGGGGAAATCCTGAACCCCTACCCGGCTCATGACGAAGTTACACGATCTTCTCCTGGCAGACAACCCAACTGGACGTCCCCTGGTTGCTTTTCAAAGTCTGCTGCATCATGTGAAATGTGCCAGTGCCATGCTCATCATTCGTGTTTTCTACGCAACTGACGAATTTCTCAGAGGAAGGATATGACGATGCGGATAATCAGCCCGGCGATCACAGCATTTTTCTAAACAGTACTAATTCCGGACAGGTGAATATTAGTCAACGTCCATTAAGCTCTTCACCCCACCCTCATTCCACGAATGAAATCACGGTATATTGTCAAAATTTTAATCGGATGAAAAGCGCTGCTAAGATCAGCGAAATTCAAAATAAAGTTTTAAGTACTTTTTATACCGTGATTCTAGCAAAATGAAACCAGTTGGGATGAGAGTGTAAGAAGTGAAGAGGTTTTTGGTAATAATTATAATGTTTATAGAGATGACCGTAATTATCAATGGTCAGGAAAAAGTCAGGAGGTGGAGTTTTAGTTGCAATTTCAACTGAATTCAATTCCGAAATAATTACTACAACAAAATTTAAAGAATTTGAGAATGTATGGACAAAAGTGCAGGTGAGAGACGAAACTCATGTGTTTGTTTCGGTGTACTTTCCTCCAAACAATGCCCGTAAGGAAATTTATGATAAGTTTTTTACTAATGCCGAAGAAATTGTGTCTTGTTTACCTCCTGAAGTAAAAATACATATATATGGTGACTTTAACCAACGCAATGTTGATTTTATTGCTGACATTGATAATGAAAGTATCCTACTTCCAATAATAGGGGAAAATGAGACGCTTAATTTCATATTTGACAAAATTGCTGATTTAGGACTTCATCAAATAAATCATGTGAAAAATCAACAGAACTGTTATTTAGACTTTCTGTTGACAAATATTATCGATGACTTCTGTGTTAGTGAATCATTGACTCCAATATGGAGAAATGAAGTCTTTCACACAGCAATAGAGTATTCTCTTTTTTGTACAAGAAAATGAGTCGCCTGATTGCGGACTCGAGGAAGTTCTTGACTATAAATCAGCTAATTATGCTAACATAAGAAGCAAACTAAACTTAATTGATTGGCAAACAGTATTTAGGAATGAAGAGAATGTTGAAAGTGCGACTGAAGTGTTCTACACTAAGTTGTTTGCAGTTATCCAGGAAGAAGTACCAGTTAAAAGACGTAGACGAAAAGTATTCTCAAAGGATCCAGTTTGGTTCAATAAACAAATTAAAAATTTAAAAACCGTAAACAAAAAGCGCATAAGATTTACAAAAAACATAACAGTTCCGTTAATTTAGAAAGCTATTTGAACATTTGTGATGAACTTAATTTGGCCATGAATGTTGCATTTGAGGAGTATAATTCAAAAATTGAACGTGAAATTAAATGTTGCCCAAAAAACTTTTTTAATTACGTGAATACAAAATTAAAATCAGACAATCTTCCATCCCGTATGTCTTTGGACAATAATGAAAGTAATAATACAGAAGAAATATGCAATTTATTTGCCAAGTTTTTTCAAGAAACATACACAACATACTCAGAAGCAGATCGTGATCGGCAATACTTTGGGTTGTATCCTGAATATTCCAGTGACATAAGCGTGAATCAAATCTATGTGCATGAAATCTTAGAAGGGTTAAAACAATTAGATGCAACGAAAGGCTCGGGACCGGATGGAGTTCCTCCTTTGTTTATGAAGACTTTAGCAGCTGAGCTTACTTCTCCATTGTTTTTTCTTTTTAATATGTCACTGGAATCCGGAGACTTTCCAAAATTATGGAAGAGCTCATTTCTAGTGCCTATTTTTAAGTCTGGTAAAAATCTGATATTCGTAATTATCGGGGTATAGCCCTGATCTCTTGCATTCCAAAACTTTTTGAGGCAATTGTGAATGAAAAATTATTCAACCAAATCAAAAATAGAATAACTACTAATCAGCATGGATTTTTTAAAGGTCGTTCGACAACCACAAATTTACTAGAATTCGTTAATTATTCTCTGGAAGCAATGGATAACGGAAACCATGTAGAGGTTTTGTACACAGATTTTAGTAAAGCATTTGACCGTGTCGATATACCTATGCTTATATTTAAATTGCAAAAAATGGGAATCCAGCCCAAACTCCTCAAATGGCTTAATTCATACCTAACCAACCGTGATCAAGTTGTAAGATTTAAAGGAAACCAATCAACACCAATTCATACCACTTCAGGAGTCCCACAAGGCTCTCATCTAGGACCACTTTTATTCATTCTATTTGTAAATGACTTATCTTTTATTCTTAAGAAACTAAAATTTTTAATTTACGCTGACGACATGAAACTTTATTTAGAAATAAAAAATGCAGAGGACATCAACGCGTTTAAGAATGAAATATTGTTGTTCCATACTTGGTGTAACAAAAGTCTGCTACAACTGAATGTTAAAAAATGTAACTTAATTACCTTCAGTCGAAAACGAAACATACCTAACATACAAATAACTTTAGGCAATCAGAATGTAGAGAAGTGTGATAGAGTTAGGGATTTAGGTGTTATCCTAGACTCTAAACTTACGTTCATTGATCATTATAACACAATTATAAACAGAGCTAAAAACATGTTAGGATTTATTAAACGTTTTTGCTATGACTTTCATGACCCGTACACGATAAAAACACTATACATTGCTTATGTCAGGTCAATACTTGAATATTGTAGCATAGTTTGGTCTCCATTTACAATAACACATGAAGAAAGAATAGAGTCAGTACAAAAGCAATTTTTGTTATATGCACTAAGAAAGCTAGGATGGACTGTATTTCCTTTACCATCGTATAAGGCTCGATGTATGCTTATCAATATTCAAACATTAAAAGAGCGTCGTGAATTCGCTATGGCGTCATTTATAAATAATATAGTCTCACAAAGAATTGATTCAATGGAAATACTATCAAAATTAAACTTTAACATACCAACAAGGCATTTAAGACATCGACAGTTATTTACAACAAATTATCATCGCACGAACTATGCAAAATATGGACCGATTAACCAAATGATGGCTAATTACAATATCCATTGCAATAGTATAGATTTTACAATGTCGAAAGAAAAATTAAAACAATATTTCCGCACGTGCTAGGTTTAAGTTAAGTTAAGTACTTATTGTAATTAAAACGGTCTACAATTGATTGACGACGACAAATAAATAAATAAATAAATAAATCATGGCCGGCGAGTGCATCATTGACTCAAAGCGCGAAGTCAGACACTTGCAGGAGTCATCTTGGACGATTGACTGCACTTCATTAGCCGTTGTCGACGACATGTCTCGCAAAGAAGGCACAGCAGTGATCTCAGCACTATCCCGAATCATGACCAACAACTCTGCGATCAGCAGTAGCAAAAGGAGGTTACTAGCGAGCGTATCATCGTCAATCATCAGGTGCGCATGCCCAGTGTGGTTGGCGGCATTGAAGATTGGAAGAATTCGCGCCCAACTGAATCGTACGTCCAGATTGATGGCGATGCGCGTGTCGTATAAGAAGATAGTGAGT
>JASCZW010013322.1:0-25981 GCA_034211315.2 Aedes japonicus
CCTCAAACAAGGAAACTAATATATGGCGTTCTTCCAGATCACACAGTGCTCTAGTAATTTTGCTGTTCCGCCACTTTTTTTCAGTTCAAATCCTTGCAAAAAGTTTAATATTTCAAGCAAACACTATTTTTATCATCAGATAGCTATTTCGACTTGAGCTTGAAGTATATATTTACGGATTTTATGTGTTAATATAACTTTTTTTTTATCAAAACTTGAAAATAACTATAACGCTATTACGCCCTAATCACTAAGCAGAAGTAATTTCGCCGCATGTTTTCGCCCATTAAAATGTCAAATTGGAATTACGCCGTGGACATAATGTTGTTGATTTCGACTGATTGTTGTTGCGCCGTCGACAGGTTGCTAAGGGTAACGTTTCATCGAGATTGAAGAAAACAAACTCTACTCAGAAAATGCCAAAAAGTGCCGAGAATTTATCAAGTAAGTAACTGTTTACAGTATGCAAGTGTACTCGTTTTGAAGAATCTCTTCTTGATTGCTCCATCCGTAACGCAGCCGGCGAACATATTTGTAACATTTTGATGATTACATATTTCTCTCAGTGGGTAGAAGTAGTATAGTAAGTATGTACCGTGACCGCACTTTGTTCTGCGCACCTGGTGACTTATCCTGACCAACAATCTTGCATGAATTTAATACAGGGTGCGAAGAATAAGGTGTGCGGCACGCTATACAGATTCAACACTCAAAAATGTTCCGTAGTTCAACTTCCTAACGGTTAGTCAAATATTTCACTTGACACCTGCGACGCTCATATCGCTTTGTTTGATGGAGCCACGTTGCGGTTTCATTCTGATAACGATTGTATTTTTGTATGATTTCTGCCTTAAAATGTTCAAAGTGTAACCTACCTTTGTGGCAACTTGCATAATTTGCAGTCCGTTTATGCTTTCAATCAACCATGCATTTCAGGTGCCGATAAAGATAAAGTTCACTTTGATGAATTGGGCTTCGCTGAACTAGATCAGGATGATGTTGAATCTGCCGTTGACGTAACGGAAGAAATTAACCAACAAGAGACTCGAGAAAGGGGATTGGCGTACATTCAGTGAACCGGCACCAGGGTACCAGCTCATGATCGTGCTGGGATTCTTGGTGGCTGTTTGAAGCGCAAATGTGCTTAACAATTCAGTTATGGGCTTCGAGAAACATTGTTGAAAAATCTGCCTCTGATTTTCCTTGTAGTACCTAGACTCATCTTATTAGTAAAATTAAATGTTTTGGTATGGTAACACTGGGTCGTAATGCTCGCCACTTGATTAACGTGACTGAAGAGTGTAGGCGTAATAACAACTAAATGCCAGAATGTCATAATTCAACGGCTTATATCTAGTGCTGGCAGTTTAACAGGCGAAACACCTAAGGCATAATAACACTCTGAAAATAAACAGGGCGTATCTTGTTTTTTGACGTAGGACTACGTCTTTCATTTCTATACTGGGGCGCCGTTCTAAAATTTCTGAAATCGACCGCGTTACGGGTCGTTTTGGATATTTTGAGCGATAATAACTAAGTCATTGCATAAACGATTTTCATATCGTTTGCACCAATCGATTGCAAATAATTCTACGTATCAGTTTTAGTAATCAAGATAATTGATTTTTAAACATTAACTTATTAAAAATAACGTAAATGTAAGGTGATGTCTTATAATTTCGATTCGCAGAGTAAATTAACCAAATTTCCTAGCACAGTTTTCAAATCTAAGCCATCGTCTTCTTCTTATTATTATTTGTTCTCGAGAGGTAGATTCTTGTTTCACGCTAGTGTTTGGCGAAACATCTGATTCCCCTCCTTTTAATGAATTTGATTCACATTGCTTGAGTTGATACCCCTTTTGTTCATGCAATGGTACCCGATGCCATCATAAAAGGCACATTTCCGAACAAATGCCTCATTCGTTCGGCAGCATTGAGCTGAGCGGATCTCCCGGTGGGAGGTAAAGCTGGGCAGCACCCAGCAGCATCGCTCGGTACCCAGTGCAGTAATGCCCACCTGGTCGTGGCAGCAGCAGCTGGCGGTCGGTACCCAGCTGGTCGTGCCTTTTTTTCAATTTATTATTTATTTGAACAGGCTCAATCAAATCAACTTTACAGAGCTAAATTTTCATGTTTTTTAAACATCATTTTTCTTAAAACTAAAGTTGGGGGATATAACCGATTACTCGCGGCCGTGTCGAGGTTAATAGGAATTACAAATTACGGATGGGAAAGAGGGTGGAAATTTAAAGTTTGGTCACATAACACATAAAATTTAAATTCTAAATTATTGAAATACAACTATAACTTATGGATTTCTTTTGACTTGAACATTTTTTGAAAAAGACAAAAAAAACACATACACAGAAAAAAACTTAAACTAAACATACAGGTTAAACTAACTACAATATAAAGCTAATGTTAGTCAAAAACACATAAATGAGTTTTACATACATTAATTGTTATGTTATATATTCTCCGTGCGAGGAGTAACGATTATGATGTAGAAGGAGATGTTCGCTCATCACCATGAGGCACCAAGAGTGAACAACAATGTTTTTGGCTAGAATGAAAGATATGAAGAGAAAGTTTTGATAGTTCCGCTAGTGTGCGGCAGGCTCGGAAATATGACAGATGTTTTTAGGAAAATTGAGCGAAAAGGGCATGTGTACAGTGGTACTCGAACCAACGACATTTTTGCCTAACATCCCACTGCGGGGTAGGTTGAAGGAGCACGGACTAAGTCCGCCACTCAACAGGCAAAATGTCCGCTGTTGAAGACGCTCTTTTTACTTAACATGTTTTATATTTCCATTTGTTTGTCTTATAATACTATTTTTTACATTTTAAGTGTTTTAGCCCATTGGGCTCTTCAGCTTTGTTTAATTTTATGTGTTTGGTGTGTTTAAAGTGTTATGTGTTTTACATGAAATTTTCTGTTTAGCTCCTTGGGGCATTGTTTGTTAAAATTTGATAACCTACCTAATCTACAACTAAAACTACAATTTGAAAATCCTAGGGTGGGGAACCAGATTCCGAATGATCTGGTGATCCGATGTCAGGCAGCGTGCCCTGTACCGATTGATAGACTCACTAAAGCGATCGTCGAGCATTTTTATCTCGGCCAGACGGTGGACCTCAGATGTTCTTGTCCTCGGAGGGGTGTTCAGGATCATCCTGAGGAACTTATTTTGAACACGCTGAAGTTTCAGGTGATGTGTTTTTGCGCAGCTCTCCCAGATTGGCATGCCGTACTCGATGACTGGAAGTATGATTTGCTTTGTAGACAGCAAGCTTGTTTTTCAGGGATAATGTAGACCTTCTGTTGATCAATGGGTACAGTAGCTTCAACAGAACGTTACACTTTGTGACCGTTTTGTCAACCTGCTCCCTGAAAATAAGCTTGCTGTCTATGGTAACGCCAAGATAGACAGCTGATTTGGCCCATTCCACCGTTGTGTTGTTCAGGCTTATTTTACAATCCTCAGGCGGAACAAGTCTGGAGAGTTGGAGTGTGGAAATAGGATGACTCTGGTCTTCGCCGCATTGATACAGATCTTCCATTCAGTGAAGTATTCTGACAGAACATTCAGGCTTGCTGCAGTTTCGCGGTAAGCGCTCTTATTACCCTACCATTGTGGACGACTGCGGTATCATCGGCGAACAACGACAGAGATCCATTTTCAGGGAGCGGGGTATGTCCGAGGTGAATAGGTTGAACAGAAGTGGACCTAGTATACTTCCCTGCGGAACACCGGCGGAAATCTCCTGTGCATCAGAAACTGCACCTTGCAGCGAAACACGGAATGTTCTGTCCGACAGATAATTTTTAATTATCTTCACCAGGAAGATGGGAAGATTGTATCGATGCAGCTTGTACACCAAGCCATCATGCCACACGTTATCAAAGGCCTTCTCGATGTCGAGAAGTGCCATGGCAGATGATTTTGAAACAGACTTGTTCCGTCTGAGGATGTTACTGACTCGATTAGCTGGTGAGTTGTCGACCGACCACGTCGGAAGCCAAATTGTTCGTCAAGCAAAATGTTCAGCTCGTCGGCAGATGTAAGAAGCCGACGGTGGATTGCTTTCAAACAGCTTGATACTCCTGAGAGAAGGCTGATTGGTCTATAACTTTTGGGACACGAAGGATCTTTCCCAGGTTTCCGGATGGGTATGACTTTAGCTGACTTCCAACACGAGGGGAAGTAGCTAAGTCGCAGGCATTGGTTGAAAACTATCGCCAGATGGTTATAGAACTGGGGCTCAATTGCTTGAGCTCCAAGTTCAAGATGTTATCGAAACCTGGGGCCTTCATGTTCTTAGACGCTTTGATATAGGTCAACAATTCGTCAGCTGAGATTTCCAACTCTTCCGAGAAGTCATTGGGACTTTGATGGATATTGTTAACAAGCTCGCTAACGGCAGCGTCGTGGACTGACGATGTTTAGTCCAAGATTGTGGGAGCTGACGAAGTGTTGACCTATCTCAACAGCCTTCTGCAGGAGTAATTAAGCGATCCGTGGAGCGATTGCTGTCAAGTGGGATCAACGGTGGAATGGGTCTTGGCTTAGTTTTTAAGATTTTTGTCAACTTCCAGAACGGCTTTGCACAATCTGGGAGAGAGCGGATCTTGTCGGAAAAATGGTTGTTTCTGGAGGTCCACCATTCTGGCCTTAATAATTTTAGTCATCCGATTGCAATGACTTTTAAAGTAGGCAAACCAGTTCGCTGGTATTGCCGTCGGGTAGCGTTGCGCAATTGAATCAGTTCTTTGTGGGTCTATCAATGGGTACAGAGTCACTCACCTGATCTATTACCGGTACATGTTGATCCTGGCCTCGGAGATCGCTTGCTCGATGTTCTGCAGCTGCCGTTCGATGTCATCAACCGTCTCAAGGTGCATATCGAAATCGATGTTGTCGTCAACGTGTTGTCGGAACCTCTCCCAACTGGCGCGATGGTAGTTCCGTCTGGTAATACGATGCCGGTTGACCGAGGAGCCAACTTCGGCCACCACCGGATAGTGGTCCGAGCTGAGCTCCTGGTGTGCGATCGGCTGGGCGATGTTGTTTCCCATGTTGGTGAGGAAGATGTCGATTGTTGAATGGACCCCGGATCTGCTCAACCGGGTGGGAGTATCCGCCCAGGACGGTGTAATGTCCCTCTTCCAGGTCTTCCTGCAGAATTATTCCGTTCCGGTTCCGCCGGGTGTTCCCCAGGTTTCGTGTTTCGCGTTTAGGTCGCCGGCGATGATAAATTGTCCCTGCCTCCGAGTGAGCTTGCGAATGTCGTTCCGAAGGACCGTTGTTGTTCCGTTAGCGGTGCTGGTTTGCTTGGGACAATAAGCCGCGATGATGGTGATTGGGCCGACAGCAGTTTCGATCTCGACTCCGATGGCTTCGATGGACTGCAGCTGGAAGCTCGGAAGTAGTTGGCAGTTACAGACAAAATATTTCGAATTGGCACATTGGGTTGTCTACCTCGAGCCCGAAGGGAATCATAGAGCTCCCGGATCTGACTCCACGATGTTCAGCACAAGACCAAATAACGTGATCTGCGTCCTGATAGCCTTGTCCACATTCACAGAGATTGCTGTCGCTCAGCCCAACCCGGTATAGAATGAGCTGCTCAAAGAATAATGATTGGACATGAGGCGAGACATGACACGAATGACGTCTCGACTCCACATCCATCCCCCCTAAACCAAGTGGTCGTGACTTCAAAAAGCAGCTGACGATGGCAGTACATACAGTGGATTCCTGTCAAATATTCAGGCCATACATACAAATTTCGATCGCGTTCCCGACAATTGATGAAACCGCCCTTTTCAGGGCGAACAATAGAATTTGCCAAATTAAAGAGTTTGTTTCATTAATATCTTATGAGCTAATCGAGTAATGAAAATAAGCATTACAACGCACCGTCTCAACATGGCGTAACATGAAGAGCCCGGATAAGAATGGCCGAGCCGCGTCTATCTATATGTAAATCCTGATTTTCTCTGTTCTGACAATTTCTTAGGGTGGTTTCCTACCAATTATTCAGGCCATCCTGCTACTTGAGAAGACCGTGAAGCTAAATTTGATCGCGTACCATGTTCTCCGACAACTAATACAACCTGTTCGTTTCAGGGCGACCAAAACAATATGCAAATCGACATTTTCACTGCATGGCGTTACTTCAACATGGTGTTACTTCAAGAGCCCGGAGAAAATTCAGGCCATCTTGCTACTTGAGCACATTTTGACGTGTACCATGTTGCCCCGCTACAATTAAATAAAACCCGTCCTTTTCAGGGCGAACAAAACAATGTTACCAGTTAAAGAGTTTGTTAAAATATTATTTTATCATACACAGATAAAAAGAAACATTGAATTTTCTGCCTTATCTAATGCACATATAAGGAATGCTAGATTTGGCAGAACATTATAGGATATTTCATGTAAATTTAAGGCAGATAACGCCTGAATCAACCTGTTGTATGCAAGATTGCAAACATTGTTGAATGCAAACATTGTTTACGTTTCCTTTGGCTTGCAATTAAACGAAGCGAAATTTTATACGCTTGTTAGAATCAATAATTTTTTTCTGTGTAAGATAATCGACATTTTCATTACAACGCATGGTGGTAATGTTACTTCGCGTTACTTCAAGAGCGGATGAAGTGGCCGAAGCTGATGCTGCTTATCTATATGTAAATCCCGATTTTCTCTGTTCTGACAATGTCACAGGGTGATTACCCGCCAATCATTCAGGCCACCCTGCTACTGAGAAGACCGAGAAGCCAATTTGATCCCTATGTTCCCCGATAATTAATACAACCTGTTCTTTCTGGGCGACCAAAACAATTTTCCCAATAAAAGAGTTTGTTAAATTAATAGTTTATCTTGAGCTAATCGACATTTTCACTACATGGCGTTACTTCAACATGACATTACTCCAAGAGGCCGGAGAAAATTCAGGCCATCTGGCTACTCGAGAAGACCCTCCCCTCTCTCCCAACAATTAATAAAAAGGGTCCTTTTCAACACAATTTTCCCAACTAAAGAGTTTGTTTAATTGATTGTAGAGAAGAAACAGAATATAGAAGAAATAAATTAAATTCTCATGATATTCTAGCTATGTGTAAAGACATTTGAAAGATAATATCTTTACTGATTTAAACTCTTCTAATAATAATTTTCATTATTATTAAAATAATAACAATAATTCTTATTATTATAAGAATATTTAATAAAATTATATACATATTAATTATCATATATACATATAAATTGTTTTCATATTCATTTCGATATGAATCACCAGTAGAAGAAATGAGCGGGAAATGAAGAATATCACACTCGCGCCAAAATACCACATCACGTGATACGTGGAGCGTATTAACCAATCAGCAAACAGATCGATAACGTCGATCTAATATATCAGTAATGGACACTGAAGTTCTGCTGGTTGTGGTGTACATTTCACCAGGAACAACTACCAAGAATTTAAAAATTGTTCTTGATTCGCATGTTGTTCAGGTATGCTGCGCCAGATACGCCAGTTGTGTTGACCGGAGACTTTAACATTGACGTTTCCAAAATGAAAACATAGATTTTCTATACATTAATTGTTATGTTATTTATTCTCCGTGCGAGGAGTAACGATTATGATGTAGAAGGAGATGTTCGCTCATCACCATGAGGCACCAAGAGTGAACATTAATGTTTTTGACTAGAATGAAAGATGTGAAGAGAAAGTGTTGAAAGTTCCGTCAGAGTACGGCAGTTAGGAAATCTAACAGATGTTTTGAAAATGAGCAAAAGGGCATGTATCCAATGGTACTCGAACCATGGACGTCAATCTTTGCCTAACATCCCACTGGAAAGACGCTCATGTACCACTGTGGCTTGTATAGTTATTCTAGCGATCTATTGTGTGCACTCTGTTTATTGATGCGCACATGGGGGAGGAACTCTCTCCTTTTTTTGTTTGTTTTGATTAACACCGACTGACGATCACTAAAGTTAGATTTCCTACCTGCCGTACTCTGACGGAACTTT
Organism: Aedes japonicus; assembly: GCA_034211315.2. Lineage (NCBI taxonomy): Eukaryota > Metazoa > Arthropoda > Insecta > Diptera > Culicidae > Aedes > Aedes japonicus. The sequence goes on from JASCZW010013322.1 coordinate 8,051, forward strand.
CAACACTTTCTCTTCACATCTTTTATTCTAGTCAAAAACATTAATGTTCACTCTTGGTGCCTCATGGTGATGAGCGAACATCTCCTTTACATAATAGATTTTCTAGATTTTATGCAAAAACATTTAAAATTTACTTTAGCAAACCTTCGAATGAAGCAACCACACTTGGTGGTTCATGTATAGATTTAACGTTTGTTAAAAATATCGGCGTAGAGTGCAGACGATATTGTTCATTTTTTTCGTATCATAGACCTATGTTGTCTGTACTCGCATTCGAAGCACCGGAACCATTAAATCAACAGGTAGCCGATATTGTTGAAAATGAACTGGAATGACAACATCTACCTATTCGACAACCAACCATCACCTAGCACTGGACCATTGTCTGTACTACTCGAACCATAATCAACAAAATACCAAACGGCCCTTTTCAGGGCCACTTAAGGAGTTCTAAAGAGTTGAATTCAAGATTTTCATACACAGTATCAACGCTCCTAAAACACCAAAAGACTAATATTATATGCTTTTCTTCCATGGAACAGAACCAAAAACAACGACCACCCATTCGACTGTCTCACCAAATCATCATCTGGTACTCGACAATTACCGGTTCTACTCGGATCACTCCAGGAACAGCGAATAACTGAATACCAAACGGCCCTTTTTAGGGCCACTTCAAGAATTATAAAGAGTTGACTATATTAATTTTCGTGGAAAACTAAAACTAATAACAGATGGTTTGATGAGTCTTTAGACTGAACAAAATATAGTAGATATTTATTAATTCTATTACAATTCCTCCACATCAACAAGCAGTCCTATCGTCGACTTTGCAGATATGTCACTGACATATCTCACCTTTTCGTTTTTTTAATAAATTTTCAGCTCAATAAAACGTCAAGGTGGTGTATTCGATCATGCCTTGACCTACCTGCATGGGGATGCTTGGCAAAAGTCTGTGTTTCCTGTTTCGGAATACTACCTCACAATGCCATCCGCTCAATTTCAAAACCTACTTCTATTCAATTTTCACAGCCTGCCGTGAGCTAACGGAACTATCAATACTTTCTCTTCACAACTTTGTTCTAGCAAAAAAATGCTGTCTACTCCTAGAGCCTCACGGTGATGAGAAATTATTTCCTCTCAAAAACAACATCATCAATAAAACATATTTTTGCATATATTGTGTGAAAAGGTTAAGCACTGTATTATTATACAAGATGTCAGCATAATCAATGGTTCAGTGGAGCTTTCTATGTAAAATAGGGTTTGATTATCGTTTTCCAATCTTTCCCTCCTGTTTTCTCAGTTTTGTGATTTTGGAATACCGCCCTTTTCAAATGTTAGTCTAGAATTAAAGTTTACACTCCTATCTAAAGGTCGTTCTGAAGGTACGGATGTTGCGGAGACACAAGAGTATTTCATAGCTACGAAGCGTTCGGGTATCATAGAGATCGAAGCGTGCTTTGGCCACGAGCTGACGTGTTTGTTCTACTGTCATGTTTTTTCGATCGTTTTCGTTATTTTTAGAGTGATAATACTTGTACCTAGTCCTTATATTATAATCCAGTGCCTTATTAAAAGATTTTGAACAGTGTCATCGCGATCAATCAGTAATATCAAAGGCCACTTCATGGGACTCGAAAAATGTTCACGCGATTTGCGAATTTCTGGAAACTGAAGCTACAGTATGGTGGAGGTGACGCTGCCATTAGAAACAGTTCAGAATCAAGGCGATTTTAGGCAACGAAAATGTGTGAATTTTGCAGCAAGAAGGAGGCAAAGATTTGATTCGTTGGATTATGCAGAGTGAAGCAAACTATTACCTGAAGTTCCAGCCTACAGTAGACTTCTTGGTGAGCTAGTGCCATTTTGCTTAGTAAAATATTGTTTGTAGCTTGGGTATAAAACCAATCGCAATTATCAGACATTTTGTCGTTTGAGGCCACATTGAGATGGGAATTCAATTGTGTTCTTGTTCAGTGCGTTTTTGTTGAAACAAGTTTTTACGCACCTTTTCTGTAGAATAATACTAAACTTTGTAGCAATAGACTCAAATTATTCTATGATGAAGCAGGAGTTCCAAACCGCCACTTGGTATAGTTTCCAGTTTTGTGAATGCGTAAGTTGATGCGTGTGTATGAAAGAATGTGTGAGTTTTTGTCAGCCTTACAGTGCTGGTCTTGTAGTCTGCTCAACCCACTGGTTGTGTATGGAAAAAGTGGAATTTCATTTTATTCGTATTCCTATCGTATTAACGGGTTTGGGAAGAAATAACATTAATTTTTTAAAAATATACTTTTATTTCTAACTGAAATTTTTTGAATTTTGAAATCTTTATTTACATGTTAGTTTTTACATGGTCATATAATAAGCACATGTTACTCTTTGGAAAGAAAAAGTAACTAAAAACGTGAGTTGAGTGGGGAATACTAGTTTTTCTTCTAATTTCTAGTTACAGGTATTCCACTAAACAGCTCAAACCCTCTAGGATTCATTGTGATCGATGCCATCATGATCTGCACAGTCGCTGGTGACACTGTACCGGCGAACATATTCCAATTTAAACGCATTTGTTGTGCCTTTGTCACTTCTTCACCGTCTCCTGAAAGTTTTCGCTTGACAATTGCCCAATATTTTTCGATCGGTCTGAACGCAGGGCAATTCGGAGGATTAATCTCTTTGGCGACGAAATTAACATGGTTTGTATCATACCATTCAAGTACCTCATTGGAGTAGTGACAGCTGGCTAGATTCAGCCAAAACATAACGTTGGTCTTGTGTTTCCGAATGAAGGGCTTTTTCAGACACTCTTTAATGTAAACCTTCGACGTGATTGTGTGAGATGTGATGAAAACCTTGGTTTTAAGGCCACAACTGCAGATTCCTTGCCAAATAATTAGTTTTCGAGCAAAATTATCAGCAAAAATTTATACCTGGAATGGACATTCTCACGACCAGCTGCCAGGTAAAATTTTCGTCCGGGGATTAGTTTGTAATCCATTTTGACATATGTATCGTCATCCATTGAAGTACAGCCATCAAATTTCGTCAAAACTAGTTTGCATAGGAATCGTGCTCGCTTTTTGGCCACCAAATTTTGTTTTTGGGAGTGATTCGGGTGTTTACTGGCACAAAAAGACTTCAATTCTTCTCTTAAATCTCGTATTTCTTTTCCAAACCACGTATGGGAACACCTGGGTTGCCTTTCATGTACCTCAACACCTTTCTCCTCAGCTTTTTCTACTTAGTGCCACTTTTATGGTTGATGTGCTGTGTTCTATCCACACTCAAAGTATCCTTGTAACGTTTGATTACAAGACGCACCATTTACTCTGGGAATTTTAACACTTTTGCTATTTTTGAGGCAGACCACGAAGGATTCTTTAGATGTTGACCTATTGTCCGGTGGCGTGAAATAAAATTGCAGAGAGATATAAAGAAGTGTTAGTAAGACATGAATCAAAATAAGAAGGCATGGAAGATCGCATGTTTCAAAGTGTTTAATGTACGGTGGTGTGGAAACCAGGAAAAGAGTGAACATAAAATATGGCTTAACCGGAACCTGGAGATAACTAGGTGGCACTATTCCCGGGTTATGGTGATGCGATGTGAGACCGGCGGTCGTAATAGTAGGTGTGGAAATAGCAAGGTGAGTTGGCCATGGTTTCGATATGTATGTATATGTATGTGTATGTATGTGTTTGTTTGTGTATGTATACTTGTGTATGTGTGTGTAAATGTTCATTTAATTTTATCATGCATAATATATATACATGATCACATCACTTATCAAGGTGAATCCTGATCCATCGAGCCCTACCCTACTAACATAGAAAAACCTCCTTCCTTTGTGGGGATGCAGAGGTAAACACGGTCCCTAATCAGCAAAGGTCACACTAACTTTCCTTCCCTATTCCCAACTGATTGCAAGGACGTGGCCGGAGCCGTTATTGATTATTAAAGAAATTGAGTCACTGAAACGTGTACAGTGAGAATGTTCGGTTACTCCCAGCCCCATTCAGTTGATTCACTGTGCAATTTCACTGATTCTGATCAATCACGGAGTAGCAACCATCGATACGTGCAGTCAGTCAAGTTAAGCTAAGCTAAGCTAAGCTACGAAGCGTTCGGGTATCATCTTATATTCTATAAATTTCTAAGTTCCTTGGGCTCGATTTAAAGGCTTCACCAAACTGCAGCGTAGTTTTTGCCGCCGCCGCAGCGAAATCGCGGCGAAAAAATCGCCACGGTGAGATTACAACTCGTTGAGGTTTTTGACGTATTGAATCCTTAATAACACTTTATATTACCGTAATGTGTGTTGAAAATACTTGAACATGTTTTTACATAGCCGTAGGGACGCATAGAACAAGTCGACAAAGAGAGTCTGCCATTGTTACTTAGGACCTAATGCATTGCTCAGCTTGATTTGTATTCTTGCATAATGTTATAACATAGGAAATGTATCGAAAATGAGGTATACATTTGTGTTTATCATAGCATGCTGTGCGTTTGACTGTCATCTTTCGTTTGTTTACTTGTTGAAAAAGACTTGAAAGTTAAGGTTTTGCACACATGGCTACGTGAAACGAGTGCAACTATGCGACAATTGGCGAAGCGCTTGGGATGAATCAAGTTTGGGAAACACTGTTCTTTGGATGAACTGCCAGGAAAAGGCAGAAAACCCGGATCTCCCAACCCTCGACTAGATCAGAAAGTGGTAGCTCTAATTCGGAAGAATAAATCAATTTTAATACGTGAGTTGGCCAATAAAGCGGGAACCAGAGTCGAAATGATTCAACGTATCATCAAATGGAACAACTTGAAGACCTACAAGAAGCAAAAAATCGCCAAACAAAGTGCAAAACAGAAGCAACAAGGGCCCGGAAATTGTATTAGTGAGTTCTGTTTGGTCAAAGAAGACTCAAAAAACGTTACAGGTCCACAATATTACACTGCCGTCAAAGGGGAGGATGTAAGCGATGCTACAGGTCAATTCAAAAGGAGAAGTTTGGTCGAAAAGCGCGGGTATGGAAAGCAATATGTTCCTGCTATATGAAGTCTACCATTTTTTTTTACATTACCGGAACATTCAATGCGGAGATCTGTCGATCTGAGTGTCTGCAGAAGAGGTTGCTGCTTTTATATCAGAAACATAATACCCCTCTACAGTTTGGTGCCAGCGCTTTACGCCAAAACAACTCTCAATTGGCTCACGGAAAAGGGTATAGAATTCGTTGAGAAATACATCAATCCGCCAAATTGGCCTAAGCTTCGGCCCATCCAACGATGTTGGTCGATTGTGAATAGGGTCTTTAAAAATACCGGTAAAGCAGCTCAGAATATGCAAATGAAAATTCGAAAATCCGTGAAAGATTAATATTAATTTCATCCGGTCTTCATAATCTTCATTTGTTTGAATAAAACTTTTCTTAATATAATTTGAAAGAAAAATATGTGGATAACTTATTTTTGATACAGTCCTTATTGACTTCTTTACATGTTCAATGATTCTGCAGTTGGTTCATTTGAGACTTCAGCTTTTCTGTTCATTATTCTGCTATGTTGTTGGTTGTGTTTATCATGCGATGATGTTATTTGTACGTATATTTTTCATTTGTTTGATTTAACCTAACATCCAACTTATCATTCTACTGTTTAAGGAGTATATCGAATATAAGCTATCCACATCGATTTGCGTTGTACACTCAGCGAAATAAACTTTCGATATTCATAAGATTAAATTATGATTATTTGCTATAAGAAATCAATATGAATTTCATAAATTTATCTTATGAATTATAATGATGTTGAAAAAATAAAATTGTGGAGCAACCTGGATTCGAACCATGAACGTTGAGGGTATGGGTCCAGTGACTTGCCCACTAGTATATCAACACTTGTAATCAGGAAAGCTTAAAGGCGTACAAGAACAACGTCATATGAAATAAAACCCATTCATAAGGAAGCCTTATGAAATTCCAAAGCATCGTTCATAAGATGAACCTTAAGAAATTCATAAGATTATTTGGTTGAGTGTACGCATGTATTTGTGATGTTTTTTCATGCTCTGAACCCTGCATGCTGTGTATTTGACTGTCACCTTTCTTTTGTTTACTTGTTTGTGCAGTTCAAATTCTGCGTTTTCAAAAGGTCGCGTATTGAAAAGGAAGTGAAAATTAAAGTTCTGGACACATGGCTACGTGAGCAGGGTATTACTATGCGAAAATTGGCGAAGCGGTTTGGAATTCATCATGCGAGTGTTAAAACCATCATTAATAAGTTTGGGGAACACTATTCTTTGGATGAGCTACCAGGAAGAGGCAGAAAACCCGGTTCTTCCAACCCGAAACTGGAGCAGAAAGTGGTATCTCTAATCATGAAGAACAAATCAATGTCAATACGTGATTTGGCCAAAAAAGCAGGAACGAGTGTCGGAATGATCCAGCGTATCAAGAGGCGAAACCACCTGAAGACCTACAAGAAGCAGAAAATCTCGAAACAAAGTGCAGCACAGAAGAAGCGAGCAGCAACAAGGGCCCGGAAATTGTATTCGCGTCTTTTGCAGCGTCCGGATGCATGCGTTTTGATGGACGATGAGACCTATGTAAAGGAGGACTCAAAAACCCTACAAAAAACAATACTTTACTGCCGTCGTTGGGGAGGATGTGAGCGATGCGAGCAAGTCGATTCAAGTGGAGAAATTCGGTCGAAAGGTACTGGTATGGCAAGCAATATGTTCCTGTGGTTTGAAGTCAACCATTTTTTACACTACCGGAACTATAAATGCGGAAATCTATCGATCTGAGTGTCTCCAGAAGAGATTGTGTAATAACGGAATATTCGGATTACGTAATTAATAAAAACGCACTTCTTCGGTATACACAGAAACTACACCTTTCCGTAAAGAGGCACCTTTATTCGTTCCTCACTGAAACTCTACTACCCCCGTTTCCAATGCTCGCTCTCAGTACTGCTTCTCTCCCTAGTTCTCTACACAGTTAATTAAGGTATCAATCCCAATAGTTGCCAGACATCACAGATTGTTGCCTTTATATAAGTAGCATAGTACACCTCCACTGTTTTGGTCGGATTTAGCGTCGGCTCACTACTCTCAATTGGCTTGCGGAAAAGGGTATAGATTTCGTTGAGAAAAATATCAATCCACCAAATTGCCCTCAGCTTCGACCCATCGAACGTTACTGGGCAATCGTGAAGAGGGTCTTCAAGAAGACTGGTAAGGCAGCTGGGAACATGCAGGAGTTAAAAAAAAATTGGGCTCAAGCGTCCAAAAAATGCGATGCAACACTTGTCCGGAGCTTGATGAAGAGAATTCGATCCAAAGTTTGAAAATTCGTGAAGGAATAACTTAAATTTCATCCGGTCTTCATTATGTTCAAGTTTAACCTCGTACAATAAAGGATCAATTTTTGTATGACTAAGATATCGGTTTTCAACATAATTTGAAAGAAAGTTTGTGGATAGCTTATTTTCGATACACTCCTTAGCTCAAAAAACTATTGTTACAACTGTAGATTTTATGTTTTGAACTTAAAGACAGTTTGGAGTACCTAGAATACCCAAAGGTTGTCGCATCACTATGTTGTCCTTTAACACTTTTCAATCATTATTGTTAAATACATAAAATACATACCCTTTGCACGCTCTTAAAACCTTCTGTTATAACTGTAGATCATATGTTCTGAACTCAGGGACAGTTTGGATGTCCTAGATCATCCCCGTTCATCTCATGGTGTGTTTTTTACGTTCGAAAATATTCACAGAATATGGTTGAATACGTAGAGTAACTTTGTATAGCCCAAAAAGCTATAGTTACTACTGTAAGTCAAAAGTTCTGAACTCAAGGACAGTTTGCATGACATAGAACGTCATAAAGTTATCAAACAATGACTGTTGTCCTTCGAAAAGGTTCATTCAACATGTTTGAATACATATCGTTACCTTATATAGCCCTAAAAGCTACTGTTACAACTGTAGATTTGATGTTTATCCAAGTACATTTTGGATGACCTCCTCAGAGAGATAAAAAAAATATATAACGTGTATCAACGAGAATGCATAAGTACAATATTTGAAAACAACGCGTTACACTAATAAAAAGGCATTTATTTTTTCTCCCTGAACTTCTTCATATTCAGGATGTTCTAGGTCGTCAATAAGGTCTTAAATTCATAGGCTTTTTTTTCCGGATAGATAAATTGATGGAATACAAATTTGCCGAAGACAATGAACACTTTTATTCAGTCTGTGTGATTTTATACAGCCCTTATCCATTTGCGGTCCCATATGACCACCTAGGCCCTTAGATGGAGTTAATATACTATTCAAGACAAGGCTTAACATTTATGAATTTTTCAATAGTATGTGGCCCAAAATCAACAATGTTCTCTTTTGAAATTGCGTAGTGTAAAAATTTTGAAAATCTGTTGAGTTACTGAGATATTAATGCTCATATTATGAGCATTCATATCTCAGTATTAATCAGCTTTCGTGACGGTCGCGATGCGTTTTTTTTATTGTACCCCAGTATAAAAAAAAACAAAGACGGAGTCCTACGTCAAAAGTCTGGTTTACAGAACTCGTATATAAAATATTGCCAATGGCTCAACCCACCACCCGTTCGTTGCATTTAGTGAAAGCTCCAAGTATGGTGTAAAAATCGCCAATTTACTTCCGAGTCAGGACAACTATGATCTTTTTATTGTCAAATGGAACTTGTTAAAATGTTAGGTGTCAAGGTCAGGAGTACAGAGTTCAGAATTAAGGACTATTGGAACAAGTTGTTTACTACGGCTGTAGGTGAGCCTAAATACCCTCTAGTGATTAAGGTATATAATAAAAACAGTTTCAGGCAACGGCTCAAAGAAGGAATTGAGAAGCAAGATATGTCAGAACTGCTGACTCAGAAGTAATTCTAACACAGGCCATGGAAAGCGTTTCAACTGCGAGTATAGACCCGTCTTCGCAAAAATGAGCTGCGGACCAAGGAGGCCATGGAGAAAAAACTAGAAGGGACAGCCCAATGGGGTTGTACGCAAAGTTGACGTAGGACTACGAAGCAATGTGCAATCTAGATCGCTTGATTGTTTAAAGAGTGGCCGAAATTGGTTTCCTTCCTGTTTCCTAGCCTGTCTTGGTATCTACATTCATACATCTTGCTTTCACTGCAAATAATATGTACGTTATATGATATCAAGATACTCTATATCACGTAATATACCTTGTAGTGCGAATGAGTTATTTGTCATTTGGGAAACTTTTACCCAAGAGGCTGGTTTCGTTCACCTCCAATTGCATACGGTTTCTACTAGGCCTATGTGTGTACAACACTGCTTATGTCGAAAACATTACAGCTTCGGCAGACGAAAGATATTTTTCGCAATCAAACACCCCAAAACCAAGCCCCCAGCACTCCCAAAGACATGTCAACTCTCTTTCCAGTTGTTTTTATGGCCCTGAAAAGGACCATTTTGGGTTCAAGGGAACGGCTACGGCCACCACCTCATTTCGTCATGTAACTGATTTACCTCGTGAAACCTTGGGTTTGGCTAGCTCTCCCTAGGTCGAAATAGTGCTAATTGAACGATTGACCAGCATTGGGAGGTAAATATGTAATAAAATTCTCGGTCCTTTTTAGGGCCACCAATCGCTATCTTAAGTGTTAATTAAGATAGCATTTGAGTGGCCCTAAAAAGGACCGTTTAGTTTCAATAATGATACGGCCCTGCTTGTATTTTCTACGATGGTTGAGAGGGCCACAATATTTAACGCGTAGAAGATAACTATGGAACCACTTACTTGCAGCCATATGCTGCGACATTTCACTTTTCCAAAATTATTTGATTCCTATCGGATGATTGAAATTTCAAACAGCAGAAGAGAAATATTCAACCAAACAAACCCTTTAATAAGCAAGCTGATTTGGTCGTTCTGAAAGGACGGATATATTTGACAGGAAGGAAACATTGTTCGCGATTGAACTTGGGTTTTCTTGGTTCAGCTTCTCGTCGGTGCGGGTGGTCATCTGCAGGTGACGTGGGACGATTCTTGTCCCGTTGTTGTCACGGGCGGCTTTTTCCCATCAACTCGCAGGCTTAAGCAGCCTCTTTCTCACAGCGCATTGACGGGAAGTTGACGGAACTATCGGCCCAAATAGCCAACTGCACCAACCTCTCTGGATAACGACTACTCACCAGTGCTCGCTCGCCTATTGCGTTGCAACAGCAGATTTGGCTCTGCACAGAACTTTGACTACCGTAAGACTGAATTAAATTTTCTGGTACTGGCGTCGGATGCTATTGCACGAAAGAAGGCGGTACCAACGAAGTCAATGTGATACAAATTGCATCGAAAGGGCCGAACTTCTGTTATTGCGCGACAATAATTAATGTTAATTAGTCTTAACAGAAATATTCTTAATTACCTTGCCACTGCCAACAACTAATCCGCTATGCACAACTAGGAACTACGACGAACCCAACATGGTCGGTCTCTGACGTGTCGCAGTTCGGCTCGAACTATCCCTTCGTTTGTTAGTTGTTCAATGTTCTTTGTGATACACTCCAGGACACGGCGTTTAATGAAAGCCATGATCAGCCGTGACGCGGTAATTGAATTACAAACAGCACAAGAAAAAATTCATCCAAACAAACTCTTTAGTTAAACTGATTTGGTCGTCCTGAAAAGGACGGGTTTGAGTTGACGGGGAGAAATAGTTTGCGATTCCACTTGGGTTTTTCGGGAATTTTGTCTCGTTACGGGCGGCTTTTTCCCGCCAATTCGCAGGCTTCAGCAACTATGTTCTCGCAGCGAAGTTAACATCGGCACCAACAACCAACTGCACGACTGCTCGCCAGTGCCCCTCCAGGGTGCTTGCTGCCGCTAACTGCGTTGCAACAGCCAACTGCACAGCTCCACAACTGTTGTAAGACTGAATCAAAAATCTGCAAAGAGCTGGTATGTTATAGCGTCGGATGCTATTGCTCAAAAGAAGGCGGTACCAACGAAGGCAGTGTGATACAAATTGCATCAAAGGGGACGAACTTTAGTCATTGTGCCACAATAATTAGTTTTGATTAGTGCACGCTAGATGGATAATTTTCTGAACAGAAATATGCCTAATTTGCTTGCCACCGCCAGTCACCAAAATCGGTATGCACAACTAGGAACTATGACGAACTCAACCACATGGTCGGTCTCTGACGTGTCGCAGTTCCGGCTCAAATTATCTCTTCTAGAACTGAGAAATCCTGGCTGAAAAAAGAAGATGACACCGAGTGGATAAAGATAAATCTGACAGCTCCCATGTTAATGTATAGGACGAACATTTTGAAATGCTTCTAAATAATTCAAATGAAATTCTAATTAAAAGCGGTTTGTTGTATGATGGAAGAAAAATCCAAATCTACTCAATAAATACATTTTCAGCAAAATAAAAATAATGCCCCAATTATTCAGTTCTGGATTTTTCTTCCATCATACAACAAACCGCTTTTAATTAGAATTTCATTTGAATTTTTTAAAAGCATTTTAAAATGTTCGTCCTATACTTTAACATGGGAGCTGTCAGATTTATCACCACACGGTGTGTTCTGCTTTGTTCAACTAGAATTCGTCAATTTCGTTCGTTAGTTCTTTGTGATTTACTCCGGGACTTGGCGTTTAATGAATGCCATGTTCAGCCATGACGCGGTAACTAAATTACAAACAGCACAAGAGAAAACTTCAACCAAACTCTTTAGTTAGTTGGCTGGTCGTCCTGAAAAGGACGGATTTAATTGACGCGGGAGAAATAGTTTGCGATTTCCCGTAGGCTTTCTTTCTTCTTCCGTTCAGCTCCTCAGGACACCGTTCTGTGAAATGGTCACACTGGAGAAAAAATTCAGCTTCTCGTCGTTGCGGATGGCCAGCGGCAGTTGACGTGAGATGATTTTGGTCTTCTTCTTTGAACGGGCGGCGTTCTCTACCAGCGCGCTTTACGAACACGTCTGTCGCATACGAATGCACAGCGAGAACTGATTATCGGTGTTCGGTCGTTACCACGTGTTCCATAATTGCTGGCAAGGTTACTGTGGCAGTATGAACCAATCAGAGCGTAGCGCAAATATGATGTCATTTTCGACCAATAGCTCTGTGCGTTCAGAAATTTTTGTGGGACGGGGAAAAGTTATTTTGAAGAAGAAGAAGACATTTGTTACTCGTTTCCTATGACCTTGCTAGGGAAAACACATTTTTCAACCTGTTGATATGCAAATTTGTATGGGAGCAAAAAGAAGGTCATTTTCAAATGAAAAAATTGAACTACTTATCCTAATTGAACTTCATTCAAATTTCAATGCGAAAAATTTGTGAGCCTTTTTGGTCAAATGGCGTATGAATGAAATCATTCTGTTGAGTCGAATGAGAGGTATAGGCGTTCAAAAACCTTTCACTTTTGCGTAACGCTCTCATTTTCAAAATTTTGAAACGGCACCCGGTATAGAAAAGAAAAACGTAGTCCTACGTTGCAAAATGTCTGCTTAAAGTCTTAACATTTCTTTCAAGAAATATGTGTTTGAACAGATCTGTCTTGGCATCTAACATATGTGTCTCCACTTGCCATATTCTTTGAAAGGGACACAAATTGTTAAGCCAGAAAATGCTAGTGGAGACACTCCGGGTTAGGTGTGGTTGGAGAAATTGTCCCGTCTTTATACTGTATCAGACACATCTCAACAGCATTGCACGTGTGGTGCTTGTTTTCTCCTCGCAGGCTATGACTAACTTGAGTCCATCTCGCCCAGTATTTTTATTGATTGGGCTTGAGTCCGCCGTGGAGATGTATTATTTGGTTTTGGTCGGTTTTGCATCGGTGATGCGGCAATTATCTGCCAGCTGTTTTTTGGCGTAATGTTTTCGGTTGCATCAACGTCAGGTAACTTTCGTTTCTATTTTTCCATGCCAGGTTGTCATTTCAAAATTTTGAAAAATTAAAGCGTTACGCAAAAGTGAAAGGTTTTGAAGACGCGCTAATAATTCTCGTCTCAGCTGAGACACAAGGCCTTATTTTTACGCAAACCATTGGATCAGAAAAACTTCAAAAAGGTTTGCATTGAAATTAAGTATTAGTAGTTCAATTTGTTTCTTAAAAAACGAAAGGGTGAGTTATGTCAGTATGACATAATAATTGCAGAAAGCGATGGAAGTAGGCTTTTTATTTTGCTAACGAAGAACAACAGAACCCCATGCTGTTGGTGTGAGGCTCCGGTTCTTCTTCCGCTATTGATTTCTCCATGAAAATTTTATAGAAACCGCGTTCGGCTCGAAATTAACTGTTAATGATAGTTTGTTTTTTGAATGTTCAACGTGTCATGCTAGTGTTTGCAAGCGTGGTCCTTGTGTATGAGGAACATGGTTCGCGATCAAAATATCTCTTATCAGTCTTCTTGAACTGGTGACAGCCTGAGTGTTTGGCGCACGTAATATTACGATAAAACAGGTATTTTACACCATCTTCTAATCAGTTTTTGCTATCATATCAAGCGTAGAGAAATCCGCATGATTCAGAAAGGCAACTTAGCCCATTTTGATCCACAAAGCGTTTACTGCGGCCAAATGAAGAGTACGTGTTGCGCCATGGTACAAAACAGCCTGAAACAAATTTATCGCTGTGTTTCTTTATTCAATCATCATCAACATATCAATATAATGACGAGTCGATAGCACAAAATGGTGCAACGCTATTGGCTACTGTTATCACGCCGCCGTCAAGTGTTCTATTTGTTCTCACCGATTATCGACAAAGCGGTTCATGAACAACGAAAGTCATGCAAGGTGTGATAGCGACAGGTTGCACACAGCTTGCGTAAGATATATATCCATTTGTTTCAATGCTGTACTTGAATTTCACAAGCGAACCAAAGTTGTAAGATTTCATTACAAAACTTCTGCATTTAGGTATGCTATCAAGTCGGTTGCCAACAAGATGGTTCAAATCTCGGTCTCGGAAATTCACATATTATTTTTGTGAGTCATCTGACTTTCGGCTCCCATCTCATACTCAACCACTGCGGCACAACCTCACGCACATATTTTATTTTTTCAAAGGAATTGCTGTGTTGCTTTTTTGCCTATTAAAGAACTGTATTGCTGGATTTTTTTTCCTTCCAACTTACGATCCACAGCACGAAATGGAACAAAATCATGCGAAATTATATTTACAATCTTGTTTAGTTGGGTGTAGACAATTACGAACAACTTTTAATTCCAACACCCCGGTGACCAGTTTGACATTTTCGTTTGGTGCAAAAAGTTCCACAGGCTGGAGAGTGTTAGCACCTGCTGGAATAACGGTGACGCCATGTTGAGCAGATGTGTGTATAAGTAAAAATTTTAATGAGCTCAAGAGACATTTTCTATAAAATCCATCAGTCGGCAACTTTGATTTGATCGTCCTGAAAGGAACGGATTTTAGTTGCTTTACAGGAACATGGTGCATGATTGAAATTTTCTCGGTCTTTGGGCTGCAGAACGGCCTCCAGTGTTTGGTGGCACGTAATATTACGATACAAAAATAAACATTTGCACCGTCGTCATCCTTAGAATTTTTACAGACTGAATATTGAACATAGAACTAATGTATGCAACGAATAACTTAACCTAACACCAAGTGACCCGTTTGACATTGGTTGCAAAAGTTCCACAGGCTGAGCGGGGAATCGAACCCCACATCATGCGTCACCAACGGGTGACGTCGCTAACCACTTGACCGCGAAGATGATGTGGCGATTGAATTGGTAACTGAGATCTGCAATGGTGCATCGATTGCCTATGCTGATGTTCTTTCTGAGAACGCGTAGTAGTCAAATTGGACAATAAACTTTATCACTTTGTTTTATAAGCTCACAAAAATCAAAGAAGGTAGAATAGTAAGGAGATCCAATGAACAGTAATTAAGAAGAAGGAAAATAACTACGGAAGCCATTGTTTACGAAATATCTGATTTGTCATGAACAAGCAATGTGGTAAAGTTCGTTCCGGTCCGCTTCGTTGTTTGGAAGTTTTTTAATAGGTGTTATTGTGTTACCGTTTGCTTCATTTAGTTGCGGATCTGCGAAAATTCAGTTTCTGAAGAAGAAAAACGTTGTGTTATCCCAGCAGTAACATCGTCATTAATTGCAATTACAATACGTCTCCGATCTAAAAGTCGCTTTTTTTGCTATTGCTCCAGACCATACGGCACCACACCAGCAGTCCATCGCGGTAGTGCATTCGTTCCAGGCGCGTAACTACCACCGGGATCAGCATCACCAGTATCATTATCATCATCGTTCCGGCTCCACGTGCCCAGTCGGTACGATGGTGGCCACTCACTGTCATTCGGCAGCAGCAGCAATATTCGTCGCCTCATCTGCAGAGATCAGTGACATATAAGATGTGCTTTAGTAGTATATGGTGA
Organism: Aedes japonicus; assembly: GCA_034211315.2. Lineage (NCBI taxonomy): Eukaryota > Metazoa > Arthropoda > Insecta > Diptera > Culicidae > Aedes > Aedes japonicus. Next base: position 23,511 of record JASCZW010013322.1, read on the forward strand.
TAAGTTTTTGTTTCTGTTTGTGTGTGAGTGTGAGAGTGACCTGAGAGCGGAGAGAGAAAGAGTGCCGGTTTAGTCGGTTTAGCTGTGACGATTGTAGATAATTGAAATAGTGGTTGAGCGCGATAAAGCTCCCACAAGCGAGCCATGGATTGATTTATCGGAAGATGTCAGAATCATCTATGGCAAACACAGTGGCCTAAAGTTACCTGATCGCGTGCTTATTCAGATGGTTCAGCTGTCCTCCAGAGTTGTCTATTTTCAGCCCAACACGAAACTTCATTGAGTCATATCAGATTTCAAACGATCTGATTTAGAACGATTTTCAGTCGTGGTTCGAGATAATTGGCGTGAGACAACTGTGCCGTTGAACCTTTTTCTCTCTCTCTCTCTCTCTCTCTCTCTCTTTCTCTCTCTCTCTCTCTCTCTCTTTCAACTAAATTGTTGTCTCTCACTTTTACTCTAGAGTATTTAGTGTACATCCTGTGTCGAGGTATTGAGATAGGTGTGGTTCCAGTTGCTAGTTTGACCCCTGAGATCCTGTTGAAGCAGGGGGTTGGTCGATTTAAGAACCCTCTGCTTCCTTCATGCCAGTCATATACATACTTGATGGTGAAAACTAGGCACAGTCGACTAACAGGAAAAGTTTACACCGCCAGACTTGCTTCATGTAACTTTTCTCTGTGTCTGTAGGCTCATTGTCGTGTTGGGAAAACTTAGACTACCTGTGTGGTTGTTTGTACTGGGTCGTGATCCGCCAGAAATGCCAGCAGATGACATACGACCTTCCATTACAGCAATAAGGGGCACGCTGCTCTATTTGTGGGCAGAAAGCACGACGATAGCGCCTGCGCAGTATTGGCACACCAAATGTGCTTTCATGTAGTACCTCTCATGCTCTCGTCGTAAGCCTGCAGGCAGCAAACAATGTGCGGGGGAACACCAGAATGCTCAGCAAACAGCGTTCCAGGCAATCTTTTCTTGCCGGAAATGTGGCGCCTCACCATCACCCAATGCCAATATTAAATCCCTTTGTTTTTCTGGTTGACAGACGAGGTTGACTGATTCGGCTGAAAAGAGGAACGTCGTTCACTTTTTCCGGAAGGTGCTTCTAAGGAAGCGAACACGCGTCCGCCCACGGAAAGTTGTTGTTGAAAGAAGCCCGAGACCAGCTGCTCATTTCGGGCAAAGAGGTGAAAAGGAAAACACAATTCCTCCCGGTTTCCTAGTGAGCCTGAATTCACACCCAGGACTTTCATCTCTCCCGGAGGACATCCAAAACCCCTGACGCCCTTATTTAAGAACAAAAGGAAGCCCACCTCATGGGCTGTTCTCATTTGATGACATTGCCGAAGGTATCTTCTGGCAATTTCGAAATTTTCGACCTCTCAAAAGATTATTTGGTGAAGAGCCGGAACAAGTGAAGACCTTTGAAGCAATTTGTAATCATGGGTTCTCCTTGCAGCTATCATTTCCTTCGATGGATAATTTTCCAATAAGGTCGAAGATTCGATCACTGTTCGCAGTGGAATTTGTCGAAGTTTATTCTTTGAATTGGAATCATTTAAATTTTTAGCTTCTACTACCGGTTGCGATGCATTCGCTCAGAAGCCAGATGGTTTCCTTCCGAAATCAACCTTCCGATTCATGATTTCAATATCATTCGTTTTGATCGTGAGGGAGGCCTGGTGTGAGTGGGGAGTAAAATTTTTGGGGACTGCAAGTGCTACTCCTTCTATAGAGCAGATTTTCCTCCACTCCCAAAGTAGTATGAAGTTGTCGTACGTCAGAAGGTTATTGTAAAAATAAAGTTTTTTTGTGATTAGTTTCTCTGTATATATTCCTCCAAGAGCTCTCCATTAACTTCTGAAAACAACTTCCCTAGATGTTTTTGTTTGGTTCTTCCTGCTCCACGGTTGGCTGTCATGGGAGATTTTAACTCTCACGGTACAGGCTGGGGAGAACTTCGTACGATGAAGGCACCGTCTTTCCCTGAATATATGACCTCGTAACAACTTCAATAAAGTGACAGTACTTAACAATGGGAGAAATAACACGTTTTAGCTAGATCATCCTCTTTCAGTTGCGTAGATTAGACTTCGTTATACCTCTTTGTTCGAATTATTATCGTTGGATTTTCGTATTGTTGGAATGTGATTCAAGATCCTTAATGTAGAGATCATTTGACTATAAAAATTTCGTTGCTACTGGTTCATTCCGTCGAACTTCGCCGAATTGTCACGTATGATCTACCTGTCACATCGACGGACAAATAGTGGTCAGCAGTAGATGAAGCGTAAAGGTTTCCACCGCTGAAAGAGTATAACTTTCCAACCTGATTTTAGACAGCGCGTCAAGCTCAAACTCACCAGTTCAGGAATGTCATTTCGCAGGAAACCTCCTGTTCATGGGGATGAGCAATGCAACGAGGTTTACCGTAAAAACCGACGCGTTTAAAGTTTTCCGTAGACGTG